>CAWYQG010000129.1:0-24490 GCA_963966155.1 Clivina fossor
CAATAAAAAGTTTTTTCGCACATTTTACATTTAAACGGTCTTTGTTGTTTCAAGTTTTAGCTGTTTGAATTCGTTAGATTGTGAAGGTGTGTCTTGAGCAAAACATGCGTTAAAGTTTTGCATTTTTAATAATTTTCAAATCACATTTATTAGAAGTTGTAAAAACACTATTTAGCGGTAAAAAATAGCAATTAAAATAGGTTTTAATTGTACAGAAACAATGTACTTAGCGTTTAATGTAATACAAGTATATGTAAAATTTTGACCCAAATCACTGAAATTAATTGGCATGAAAAATTTGTTTTATCCTGTGGCTATAATTAAACATTTTCAATTTAAGTATGAATAAACTTTTTACGAAATTGTGTTCGTCAATGATAATAATTTAAAAATTCTTGCAAGCACACTTGACTGACAAAAATATTATACATTTGCTGATAAATGACAATAAATTATATCAAAATTACCGTGTGAGAATCCGGACTGTTTCTCTGCATTGCCGTATTTTGAATATTTTAAAACCTGGTAACCCTAATTCACAATAACTTTGTGTTAATTAATGTCAATATTAGAAAAAGAACTTGGAAGTTAGATATTTCAATTCCAAAATTTTTTAAGATATTCAAATATACAATTTTCTGATAACATTAAGAATTTAAATATTAAGTTATCTTTATTAATAATATGCTTGTTTTTTCGTATATATTTATTTATATTTTGTAAGAGAATAATATGTATTTTTATTATCTAATGTATTTTTCATAATAAAACCTATAAAGAGAAATATATTTTTATCTAAATTTGGTATTTAAAAAAAAAAAAAAGTTATTAAATTTTTAAAGGTATTTGTAGATAGGTATTTAGAGATTTTTGTTTATATCAAATTTATCTACCAAAATAATTTAATATATAGCATGATACAATAATTTTTAAATTATATTGTGATTCTTATTTTTTTGTGTGTACTGGGCCTCAGTTTTATAACTTAATTTTTACGATTTCAGGTTTTGCCCACACTTCCTAAGGTGCGGATTTCGAATTCTACTGCTTCAAAGCAGTAGAATATGGTATATGTTTTTGTTTAATATTTTTTTTGTGTTACGATGTTTTGACAAACCTAAATATACATGTAATTTATTTGTAAGTTTATACTACTTGCTGCATATATTAAACTATTTCTACATTACATTATTTATAAAACTATTTTTAGACACGATCTATGCTTTATTGTGATATTTAAATAATTGCCAACACGGTTTCGTTCTAACACGTTTCTGCTTTTACGACTTTGACTGCAAGGAAAAAGTGGTATAGCGTTTGGTACGGTGTCTGTAACATTAGCAAAAAAAAGATGTATAGAAATCCTTTATATAGCCTTTAGATGACGAATCTGAACTTAGTTTTTGTGGGTGTATGGATGTGCGTCGTCAGCTCGCTCGCTCGGTCGTCAGACAAAATTTTGTGATCGCAACTCCTTTTTACTAAAGATTATGCAATTTTAACAAATTACAGTGTTGCCAACTTATCGAAAAAAAATTACTAAAATTTAAAAAAATTCATTGTGGCTACATTATTTATCCGATTTTGATAAAATTTTCAGAAAAGTTTCTCCTAGTGGTTACATAAATTATAATTTTATTAAAATACGGTGTTGCCAACTTTCCGAAAAAAAAATTAATAATTTTCTAAAAATTTCTTATGCCCGCATTATTAATCCGATTTTAATCAAATTTTTACAAAAGATACCTTTAGCGCCTATAATATTATACATTATCAAAATACAATGTTGGCAACTTTTGGTAAAAATTTTTTTTATTCCTATTTCTTATCATTTATGTGATAATGTCAAAGTGGTCTATTTATGGGTTTACCCATATACTTCTAATCTTGTATTCGTTAGTTTTAAGTTATCGGAAGTGGTACCTTGCTCGCGAGATTAAAATTAAAAATTAACACAATCCGAAATTAAATCGGTTATAACTAATTATATTTATTTAATTTTATTATTAAATAAGTATAGTTGGTTTACAAAGTTACACGTCCGAAGAAATTTGCTGCTTACGATACCATATTTGTCTAATCGTAATTAGACCAGTATGGCAGAATTCGTAGTGAATTTATCACATCATCTTCAACGAGGAACCTGGTGCAGATCGAGAGACCTGAAGGAGCAATATCTAGCAGCAGCCGTAGCAGCAGTTTTCGAGTGTTTCCTGCAGCAGAGCTTAAAGAACCGGGGAGATTTTCAAGGAAGTTGAAGAAGAATTCGTCAAAGAAAACATACATACATACACAATCACGCCATGTACTCAAACGGGTGTGGCACAAACTCTTTTCATTAACCCAAAATCAGTCTCCTCCAAACATTCCTATCCAAACAAGCAACTTTTGTTTCATACACATTAATAATTCCTCTCATACTATTCCTACTTCTTGGAAACTTCCGCTCACGTCAAAGAAAACATTTAATAATAAAATCTTGTAAAATAATACAGTACCACTTCCGAACAACCTCTTCGGACCAAGGAGCATATAATATATATTATATAAATATTCTTTTCCAAATTTATTTTAAATAATTTTTATTAATAATATATGATAGTTTATACATTAATTTATAATATTTTTCAAAATTTTATAGTGAGAATTTTATTAACTTAAACGTATGTTTTCTAAATTCTTTTTTTTTCTTAAGTATTTGACAATATTTATTTAAAATTTGATAAACGTTACATTATTATTTAAAAATTTGTTGATATGAAAATTAAAGTATTCAGAGATAAGATTCCAAACTTATAGTTCAGAAAGCAAACATTTTAAAGTTTTTTTAAAAAAAATTTAATTCAAAATTTTATTTTAAATTTGAATGCTCCTTGAAGGGACTACAAATTGTAGTCCTGTTCTTTGATCAACGGCGTTTTCAATTCATCAAGTTTTGGTTGTTCTGATTTTTGCGATTTGGTTTGGTTTCGAATGTGTCCAATTTTACCAGAATTCCAGCATCTCATAAATCTTGTCCTTCGGTTACTAGAATTTATTCTATAAACAACAGATCGCTGTAAGAACTAGCGCATCGGTGTTTAGTGACCAGCAAAATCTGTTTTATTAAATTATTTTCTATATCATTTTCTTTTATCGTTTTTTTACTCGTTTTTCTGACTTTTTCGATTTTGTTCTTGTTCATCTGATTTAAGTGGATTAAATTGAAAATATTCCTACGTGTTCCGCACATCGAATTTCATGATTCAGGGTTTTTTTTCTTAACCCAAAGCCTTGATAGCCATCTAGGTGATTCCTAAAAATCCATACCAACCTTCCTATACAAAAAAACAAATAGAATAATCAATGTTACAAATGGTTTCAGTATTAATAAAACAAATGTCGAAAACATTAAAACAACACAGTAAAATACTTACAGAGCGCAAAGCGGCTCAAACATCAAATGAATATACGTATAATATCTTTACAACCATGTGATGATACAAATGAATCTTTCGAAAATGATTTACAACGATTCGAAAACCATTTGTAATTGAGAAACCTGATAAAATACGTGTACAATTATTAATAAACTGTCTCGAAGCAAAAATATACCATACGTTAACAAGTTTAACAGCGCCGAATTTACCTAAAACAAAAGAATACAAGCAAGAAGGAGAAAGTAAACAACGATTTCAAACAGAGTTGAAAAAGCTTTCAATAAATCGCAACTTTGCAAGTGATCGTCGGCTGCAACGAAAAGTTGAATCAGGACACATTGATTTGTACTTGTATTGGATTTTTGTATTCATTTCGGAAATCTTCTTCTTCAGTTACCACGCTTCGGATACGTTTCTGTATCCCGATTGCTGCAAGTACTAGCGTCGTACATCGATGTCTAGTGACCAGCGAAATCTGTTTTATTAAATCATCTTCGATATCAGAATAACCAATGCCATCATAATTACTACTTTGACTGTAAGGAAAAAGTAGTATAGCGTTTGGTACGGTGTCTGTAACATTTTCAAAAAAAAAAAATGTATAGAAATCCTTCATATAGCCTCTAGATGACGAATCTGAACTTAGTTTATGTGGGTGTATGGATGTGCGTCGTCAGCTCGCTCGGTCGGTCGTCAGACAAAATTTTGTGATCGCAACTCCTCCTAGACGGTTCAACCGATTATAATGAAATTTTCAGGATAAATTTGCCTAGTACCCGAGATAGTCATGTGGTTTTGGTTTTTTCCAGTGATGCCAACTTTCCGAGAAAAAAATTACTAAAGTTTTTAAAAATTCATTGTGGCTACATTATTTATCCGATTTTGATCAAATTTTCCGAAAAGATTTCCCTAATGCTCCCATTAATTACATAATTTTATTAATATTCAGTGTTGCCAACTTTTCGAGAAAAAAATTACTAAAGTTTTAAAATTTTTATTATGGCCATGTTATTCAACCGATTTTACTCAAATTTTCACAAAAGATTCTCCTAGTATTCATATAATTTATGTAATTTTAACAAAATACAGTGTTGCCAACTTTCCGAGAAAAAAATTAGTAAAATTTATAATAATTTATTATGATCATTTTATTTAACCTATTTTAATCAAATTTTTATAAAAGTTTTTTTTTAGTGCCTAAATAAATTATGCAATTTTAACAAAATACAGTGTTGCCAACTTATCGAGAAAAAAATTACCAAATTTTTAAAAAATTTATTGTGGCTACATTATTTATTCGATTTTGATCAAATTTTCAGAAAAGTATCTCCTAATGCCCACATAAATTATAATATTATTAAAATACAGTGTTGCCAACTTTCCGAGAAATGTCAAAGTAGTCTATATATGGGTTTATTCATATACTTCTAATCTTGTTTTTTATTTGTTGTGTATATTTTTATGTATATTTATGTATGTTTTTTTCAGCTGCGAATTTTGTCGTTCCCTTTTCGCAAATTCCAGGAAATCTGCAGGGGAGGTTTCAGGTTGTTAGGAATAAAATATTACGCATTTAGTTTGAAATTCCTGGAAGTTAGGCAGGCTAATCATATTGTGTTTTCTTTCAGGAAATTTATGTGTTAGTTTTAAGTTCCGTTTCTGTTCGGGGTAGGCAGGCTAATCGTGCAGAAATTAGCTGTGATTATAAACAAATAAAGATTATTTTTGCAGTGAAATCTGTGCAATTGTTTTCAGAGGCCGCATTCTGTAGCGTTTTTTCGTATGTACTAATATTTTGTTGTTTTCTTCCAGATAGAAAAAAAAGAGGTTTGTACTCACTAATACTGCATTTTCTCTATTTCAGGTTTATTTCTACGCTACAGAATCGGCTTTTGCTTTTCAAGTACTCTAGATCGTGCATTTAATAAGATGCTTTCGTAGGGCTTTTTAGGTAAGGCCTTTTAAGTAGGGCCTTTTAAGTAGGGCCTTTTAGGCGTTAATTGTGTGTTTTGTTTCAGAACCTTGCCTAGGTGGAACAGAACCTTGATGAGGTGGCAAGGCTTAGCCTATTTCGAATTATTTCTATTCTAAATTCATATTTTTTTTTCTTTTAAAAAAACATACAAAATGTAATTTTTAAAATTTTCAATTTCGGTAATAATTATTCAAAAAAGCGATGCACTAAATAAAATTCGAAATAGTAACTAACAAGTTCCACAAATTTATAGTAAATAGACAATACTATTTTATATAAAATTCTAAGCAAATATATTTAATGATGTAAAAAGGAATATTTATGTAAATAAATTATAGATAATTATACTGAAATTTTTATTTGAAAACTCAAAAACATTTATATTGATTCGTTTATAAAATAAACAACGAATAGAATAGCGGCCACCTTAGTATATAACCCGTAAATCTAAGAAAAAGAAATGTTTTTTCCTGCGACGCTACTGAAAAAAGGATAAAAACATGTCACAATATACAAGAATAAAGTTAAGTTACATAAAAGAAAAGGCTTATTGCCTGCAAAGTGCCCAAAATGTCTCTAGAGCAATTTTTTCACTTCTCTTAAACCATCTGCGTCCCCATTTTCAATATCATCGCATTTTTTTGAACATTCTCATACACAAATAGACGGAAAAATTTAGAAGGATCATTACAGAACCCTTTGAATGACATGTAATTTATAAATCTGAATAGAAAATGGACAGATATTTTTCACGTACATTCAAAATTTTATTTTATTTCTATCATTTATTGATTATAAATCATTAATTATTTTCTTGATTATAAAATTCGAAAAACATTCAATTTATATCATTTGTACTGAATTTTAAATTAAGTACAAATATTATTAATTTTACATTCAACTAATTGAAATATGTTCAAGTGAAAAGGATGAATACCTACCAAAACTTTTCGTAAAATTGTTTATTAAGTATTTTTAAACACATCAATTGCGTAATGAAATTATCAAACCAACATAAATTAATCTTAAATTATCACGAAACAATTAAAAAAAATCGTAATTTTTAAATTGAAATAAAAAAGCGTTGATGATGTAGAAACGTCGACTTTTTTTTTAATTAAAATTAATCTAATTAAATCGTAAATCCGTTTTATTTTAATGTAATGAGTTCTGGAAAAGTATTTTACTATGGTAATTTATTCCAAGGATAAAAAAAGAGAAAAGGATGAATTTTGAATGGAAAATTTAAAATAAATACCAAAACATTTTCTACAATTGTTTATTAAGTATTTAAACACATCAATTGCGTAATGAAATTATTATATCAACATAAATTAAACTTAAATTATCACATAATAATAATAAAAAAAAACCATTTAGGGTCAATATTTGTAAAAAATCGTATGTAATTTGAAAAAAAAAATTGCATCCTCAAAATAAATAAAAATATTTCATTGGCAAATTTTTAAATTAAAATAAAAAGACATTTTGGAAAAAATATAAAGTCTCAATATTTTTGAGTATTATTATAATAAACAATGAAAATATGAACATTTATTTGTTCAAGATTTATTAATAAAATAAAAAGGCTTTAAGATTTAGTTCCGATGTAAAAATGTCGATTTTAAAGTACAGAACTAATTTCATAATAAATATTTTAATGAAAACCAACTTTAACTCCACAAAAAAGCATTGTTTAATTAATAACTGCAAATAAATTCGTCATTAGCAATTCGGAAAGTTGACAAAAAAGCATAGTTTTATTGGATATCAATAAAAATTTTGTCAGTTGAATTTAAAATCGATGCTTTTTTATCGGCTTAAAGTCGACTTTAGTTAAAGTGTTTATTATGAAACTGGACTTTAATCTTAAAGCTTTTTTATTATTTTAATATAATGAGTTCTGCAAAAAATATTTTACTATGTTAATTGGCTAATTTTTAAATTAAAATAAAAAGGATTTAGTTCTAAAACGTAGACGCGTCAATTTTCTTAAATTAAAATTAATACAGAATTAAATCCTAAAGCCTTTTTATTTTAATATGAGTTCTGAAACGATATTTCACTAATTTATTTCACGGACAAAATTATTGAAAAATCCTAAAGCCTTTTTATTTTAATATAAGTTCTGCAAAAGATATTTTACTGTGATTAATTTATTCCAGGGATAAAATTATTCGGAAAATTTTGAAAATACTGAGCGAGGCCTAAATCAATTGATTTATTTGAGTTCTGGATTATTATTCGATGTTGTGCTCTCATCACAAGAATCCGAAGTTACTGAACTATTTTCACAACTTTCTGACATCACTTCGGTGGCTTGTCTGCGTGCATTATGCACCCTTACTTGCTGTAAATAAAACCAATTATATATATATATATATATATATATATATATATATATATATATATTTTACTAAACTAAACAACTTACATTTATCAGCTGTTGTATTAACCTATAATGTGAATCCAATTGAGTTATACATGCTCGACAAATTGTTTTCGGAAGATTATCTTGTGGTTCAAACTAATTAATTATATTACGATATTAATATATGTTTAAGTTTAATTAACAGTTTAACTTACAAATTTAAACATTCGATTCATTTTTTCCGCTAAATGTAAATCTCTGCCTTTATCGCTGTATATATGAACTACATTTCTCTTTAATTCCTTACATAATCGACATATAAATCCAGTCATTACGGCCGAATCGTAACTACCCATTTTTTAAATTAAACAAGATTAGAAGTATATGGGTAAACCCATATATAGACTACTTTGACATTTCTCGGAAAGTTGGCAACACTGTATTTTAATAATATTATAATTTATGTGGGCAATAGGAGATACTTTTCTGAAAATTTGATCAAAATCGAATAAATAATGTAGCCACAATGAATTTTTTAAAAATTTTGTGATTTTTTTTCTCGATAAGTTGGCAACACTGTATTTTGTTAAAATTGCATAATTTATTTAGGCACTAGGAAAAACTTTTATAAATATTTGATTAAAATCGGTTAAATAAAATGGTCAAAATAATTTTTTTTAAATTTTACAAATTTTTTTTTTCGGAAAGTTGGCAACACTGTATTTTGTTAAAATTACATAAATTACATGAATACTAGGAGAATCTTTTGTGAAAATTTGAGTAAAATCGGTTGAATAACATGGCCATAATAAAAATTTTAAAACTTTAGTAATTTTTTTCTCGGAAAGTTGGCAACACTGAAAATTAATAAAATTATGTAATTAATGGGAGCATTAGGGAAATCTTTTCTGAAAATTTGATCAAAATCGGATAAATAACGTAGCCAATATGAATTTTTAAAAACTTTAGTAATTTTTTTCTCGGAAAGTTGGCATCACTGGAAAAAAACAAAACCACATGACCATCTTGGGTACTAGACAAATTTATCCTGAAAATTTCATTAAAATCGGTTGAACCGTCTAGGAGGAGTTGCGGCCACAAAATTTTGACTTACGACCGAGCGAGCGAGCGAATATGCTCCCATATTCAGTGTTGCCAACTTTCCGAGAAAAAAATTACTAAAATTTTAAAAATTTTATTATGGCCATGTTATTCAACCGATTTCACTCAAATTTTCACAAAAGATTTTCCTAGTATTCATATAATTTATGTAATTTTAACAAAATACAGTGTTGCCAACTTTCCGAGAAAAAAAATAGTAAAATTTTTAAAAATTTATTATGACCATTTTATTTAACCGATTTTAATCAAATTTTCATAAAAGCTTTTCCTAGTGCTTAAATAAATTATGCAATTTTAACAAAATACAGTGTTGTCAACTTATCTAGAAAAAAATCACAAAATTTTTAAAAAATTCATTGTGGCTACATTATTTATTCGATTTTGATCAAATTTTCAGAAAAGTTTCTCCTAGTGCCCACATAAATTATAATATTATTAAAATACAGTGTTGCCAACTTTCCGAAAAATGTCAAAGTAGTCTATATATGGGTTTACCCATATACTTCTAATCTTGTTTAATAAATATTTGATTAATTTTAACCAAAATTTCTTGATGTAAATATTGTCACAGGAATGTAAAATTTATTAATGTTGGTAGCTCTGAACCTGAGACGTTTATTGTCATGTGCAGTAGACGCATTATATATTTTTTAAAATTAAATAATATATATATATATATATATATATATATATATATATATATATTGATTGTTTAATTAATAAATATTTTTTTATTTTTAACTATAATTTTCTCGATATAAATATTGTCAAAAGAATGTAAAATTTATTAATGTTGGTAGCTCTGATCTTGTGCCGTTTATTGTCATGCGCAGTATATGCATTATACATTTTTTTTAAATTAATTAAAATAAATATATATTGATTGTTTAATAAATATTTGATTAATTTTAAGTAAAATTTTCTCGATGTAAATATTGTAACAGGAATGTAAAATTTATTAATGCTGGTAGCTCTGAACTTGCGCCGTTTATTGTCATGCGCAGTAGACGCATTACATAAATGCCATTTTATTTGATTAGAAGTTCTTGTTTATGTTCTTTGTAATGTTATGTGCGTTAACATTTGAATAATTATATATTTTCTACCTAATGAATATGCCAGGTACTTATTTATATTTGATACATTATATGAGCATTATTTGTGTTGTATGTTTTTTGCTTTCCCTCCAACCGGAGCACTAATTGAAGCATGCAAATGGACGAATGTCTCGTGACATTCGTTCAAGTAACCTGGACTTGCCGCGTAAATTGTATAGAGCGCCTCTTACAGAAACATTTTAAATTAAAGTACACTAGAGACCTCTGCCAGGATCTTCGGCCGAACTTGAAAACTAAACTGTCATTGAGCTGTCTGTCACCCCCCTGCTTGAGAACTTTGGTTCGAGAAACATTATAAATTGTGTTTATAAAGTGTTTAAATTTATCTTAAAAAGAAAATGTCGATAAAATATGAAAAATCTTGTGATGCTAAATTATATGGTTAAACTGCTGTTTACGGCCAAAACTGAAGTTGGCTGCAGGCTGACAATCAGCTGACACCCGCATTTTGCGTAGTGCCAAACTTGCAATGATATTATAAATATTATATATATATATATATATATATATATATATATATATATATATATATATATATATATATATATATATATATATATATATTATAAATATATATATTATAATATTATAAATATTATATTAATAATTTTATCAATTTCGTCCGTTAAGACTTATGTTATGTTAAGAAGTCCTTTTGGATAGGTTAGGGTAGGTTAGGTAGGTAGGTTGTAGGTAGGAGTTGTGTTTAATAGACCGTTAAGACACATTTTAAAATTATTTGTAATATTAATATTTATAATATTAATATATATATATACAGGATGATTTATTAGTACTAATTAGAAATATTTTAACTGGAGTATCCTGGGCTCAGAATATGAAGATTTAACGCAAATCACTTAGATAAAATGTGGCTCCTTACTGAGCTACAGGGTGTTTTATTTAAAAATTTAAAAACGATTTTTGCCCAGTATTTAAAAACTATTTGACATATCCTTATCATACTTGGCAGGAAGTGTAGGTACCGTACACCATACTAAATTATGTTAAATTAAAGTTTCTGGCTACTGCCAGTGGCGTATAACAGGTGCAAGTGAGAGGTTGATTGTTTCTAAATTCTACGCCACTGGCGGAATTGTCATTTTAGCACAATTTTTCGATTCTCCAATACTTGTGTAAAAAACATACTTTTCCTTTGTAACGATAAACTCACTATTTTTCGAGATATTTAAAGTTAAACATAAGCTGCACTCTTGGGATTTTTTTGAAATTTGCTCAAAAAAATCTGAAAAAATACAGTAAAATAGAGAAAAAAATTAGCTACATAATAACTAAGTAACTTTTTTTCTCTAACTCATTTAAACATTATTATTTATGTAATGTAAATTGTAAAAATTTATGAAAATTATACATTTTCATAAATACTACAGAAAAATAAATAAGGAACTTTTTTTTTCCTTAATTACATTAATTAGTATACATATATGTCATAAGATAAAAATAATATTATATATAAAATATCTAAATAATAGTCAATGTAATAAGTTGTTTGATATTTATAAAGTTAATAATATGCTTACAATCCGTATGACATTAGCTGAAATTTGATTTGCGACGGCGCCAAATGTATTTTCTGGAGTTTCGAACCGTAGATTAGTTAACCCTGCATGTGAGTGAAGAAATCCGACAAATGTTTATTGGCCGGTTAACTTTAATCGGAGTTTAGAAAATCGAAGTTTAAATAAATAGTGAAGAAATCGGGCATTAGACTCCATAGATTTCAATAAAGCTAATATTTTAAACTTCTCTTCATTAAAATTTAGTAATAAATTTGTAATTGTTTCATAAACAATTAAAAATAAAAAATAATTTCAAAAATAAAATTTAAATTAGATAGAATAATTAATTTTAAAATAATAAATCGCAAAATTTAATTATTTAATTTGTTTGCCGTTATGGCCGAGAGAATTAAGACGTGTGTCTGACACCGCTCGAATATATACGGGTCCGGGTTCGAATCTCGCTTGAATTTTGTATCGTCCAAATACACTTTGAATAGTAATATTCTAGCATCTAATGGTTGATAATCTTCGCTATCGAATCCACTTGTGTAATAAAAAAAAAATTATTTAATTTTTATTTTCTAATACATATTTTATAATTCATTAATAAAGTCAAAATAAAACTGATTTAGGTTAAAGTTTTGTATTAACATTTATTTATAATTGACGTTTCAACGAACTCAACGTCCGTCTTAATCAGGATAAATGATACAAATGACATTACAGTAAATAACCGAACATAGTTGCTAAGTAACAAATAAGTAACTAGATCATAAATTTTTTATAGATTTTTAATTAATGGAAACCAAATGTTATTTAACGCATTGCTTAAAAGAAATCACTTTCTTCCACTTTCATGGTAAACTAAATATTTACGTGAACATTATTTATATAACTTGTTCGTATATTCTGTTTATTTAGTGTAACGCTATTTGTGTAAGTTTTTCCTGATGATGACGTACGTGGAGTACTTAGAAACGTTGATTATTATTAAAAAATTAATACAGAACTTATCCTAAAGTCGTTTTATTTTGATAAAAATTAATCTAATGTTAATTATTTATGAGAGAACATATTTCTTGCAAAATAAAATATTTTTATATATTGTAAATCAGTTTTGTTGTTAATGTATACAAAAGTTCAGAAAATATCGGTATATAAATTTCATCTTGACAGAATTACATTAAAATACAATTGGATGATAAAATGAATGTGGAAACATTTGAAATAATTTTATTTTACGGTACAGCAAGTTTCACAAGAATGAAAACCTAGAATATTATTTATAATTTTTGATATAAATTTCTTTAACATGCAGTTATATTTAATTTAAAATATATACCTAATATTAGGTTAGATTAGGTTTCGTTTTTTAGGTTGTTTAATTTTATCTATTGATGTTTAAAATCCTATTTTAATGTATACATATCAAATAACAGTTGTGAATTTCAATTAATGGTTGTTACATGATGTCCTATTCTGGTCGTAATTTACCTTTATTTTTTCATTGTGCATAAAAATCTTATCCAAAAATATAAACGACTTGTACAATATTTTTAAACGCCTGGGCTGGTATGCAATATGCGCTGCACGTGCGTTATCAGTGTTGTCTATATTAAGAATAAATATGATAAAAATATTATTCAAATATACTTCAAGGTTTTTATTCTTTAATTTGTTCAAATACGGTAAAAAATATATAAGAATTTAACGAAATTTTAGTTATAACAATTAGAAAATTGAATAACGTAATATGAAATCCAACCTACTTTCTTTACAATATAAAATTAAAATAAAACTGTTTTTTGTACTCTAGTTCTGTATTAATATTTATTAATAATAGACGTACTCTCAACGTACTACGGCTTCATCAATTGTTTTAAAGATATAAATGAAATATACCGTATTTGCCCGAATATAACGCCATATTTTTTGACTTAACTATTTCCCTTAAAAAATTGTCGCGCTAAATTCTTGGTCTAGGTCATGGAATGTAACAACTCTTGAATTTCAATTTGTTTTTAAATTTTTTGGAAAATTAATGAATCGTAATAAATTTAGATTACATTTTTGCAAAATATTTATAATTTATTAATTTATACTAAATGTGAAGATAGATGGATGTTTTGGATGTACACAGAAACAAATATACGGACGGAATAACAAAATACCTGAAAAACGCAATTTTTGGGTACTTTGAGGATTTTTTCTTCGCCTTTAGAAAAGGATGAAACCAATGTTGATTACATGGACTTATTCGGTATTGATCTGGGAATACCAGAAAAAAAATTCAGCTAATTGAAGCAAATTGAAAAAAGTTATTAACCTCAATCTAAAAAAAGTGCAAAAAACGGCGTTTTGAGGTGCTCGGTGATGCCTGGGTTTTCATCAGAAAAATGTTTCAGCACATCTCCACAACTTTTTGGATGGAACTCTTTCATGACCCTAGAGAACGAAATCTATTTTTTTCGACCCACCCTAATATATATATATATATATATATATATATATATATATATATATATATATATACAGTGTGTTGACTTGGACCGTCGTACATAGGGATTTAGCATGTAAAATCAGACATGTGCGATTTTCTGCTTCCCAAATTATTTTACAAAAAAAACCTTATGATAAATGTTTTAGGGCATACTTTTCTGTATGTAATTCAATTACTAAATTTTTTTGGAACCTTTCTAACGTCAAGAATTAGGTCTAAAGTTGTTAAGAAATTGACTGGAAAAATGGCAGTAGCCGTGAAATTGGAACAAAAAATCAAACAAATGCTAATTGAATTGACATTCTTATGTGAAATATATTTTTATATTCATGATTAATTCCAATACTGTAAAATAAAATGTTTGTTTTCCTAGGAGAGTGAAATAAAATTGCATTGTTATTTATTTTAAGTAAGAAAAAAATATTAGAATATATAAAATAAAGAATGGTTATTAATTATTGTGACGTTCAACTAGCATTTGTTTTATTTTTGTTCCAATTTTCACGGCTAATGCCATTTTCAGTCAATTTCTTGAGAACTTTAAGGCTAATTCCTTACGCTGGGATGGTTCCAAAAAAAATTATGCTGATTGATTTACATGTAAAAATGTGTTTCCTAAAACATTTATTCCAAAGTTTTTTTGTAAAATAATTTGGAAAGCAGGAAATAGCACATGTCTGATTTTACATGTTAAATCCCTATGTACGACGGTCCAAGTCAACACACGGTATATATATAACTGAATAAATAATTTTTTTCTCGGAAAATTGACAACCCTGTATGGAAGTAAAATTATATAATTTTTGTGAACACTAGGAAAATATATTGTATAAATTTGATTAATTTTTTGACAACACTGTACTTTATTAAAATTATATACTTTATGTGAGCACCAGAGAAATCATATCTGAAAATTTGATCAAAATCGGATAAATAATGTGGCCCTAATAAATTTTTTTAAAAATTAGTAATTTTTTCTCGAAAAGTTGGCATCACTGAAACAAAATAAAATCACATTACCATATTGAGCACGAAGTAAACCTATCCTGAAAATTTCATTATAACGGTTGAATCGTCTAAGTTAGTTCGGGTATGTTGAGCGAATGTCTAATGAACGTTTGGTTAAAAAGATATATTTGAATGATTTTGATGGTATACATTTGCGTGGACGTCCGATGAGTAGTTGGAGTGGTATGATTGAGAGAGTGGCTTGCATGAGCGAAAGTATTTAATATTATAATAAAAATAATAATAAAACATTATAATAAATAATAAATTTGATTGTATATAATGTACCCAATTACATTTTAGCAATAGACTTTTTTTTTAATTCTTCTTTTATTAAATTGCCGATATAACCCAAACTGCACCCAAAAATGACCAACAAATAATAATTCGCTCATAGTTTCCTTCCTACGAAAATATAGAGTGTGAAAACGATGAAAAAAGTTGGGGTGAGCATTCACCCCACGCTGTATTAGGAGTTTTGAAAATCACCCGGTAGTAGGAAGGTTAAATAATTTCATTGACTTTAAAAATTGTCAAACTATGACAACATGTACAGCATAAAAAAATTTTTTTTGAGTCAATTCACCAAGCGGGCGTAAAAGTTCAAACATTTCTACGTAAATTGTTTTAAATTTCAAAGATCTGCCATGTTTTGGCGCAAAGTTAGAATTTTTCGAAATTTACCCTGCATTTTGCGAGTTTTTGGGCCATAACTTGATTAATTTTGGATGAAAATGGATAAATTTTTGAAAAAATAATTTAAAGCCACTTCTTTTAGGCCGTGCAAAATAACACAACGTTTAAGCCATTCTGCTCCCCACCTCACCCCGCAGGAAAAATCTTTTTGATTTTAAAAAATTGACAAATTTTGACAACATGTCTTGTCAAACTTTGACAATATGTTTGATATACAAAAAAAAATTTTCGACACAGTCTACCAAGAGGGCGTAAAATTTAAAACATTTCTACGTAAAATTCACTTAATTTCAAGGACTTACGATGCTTTGGCGCAAAGTTAAATTTTTTTAATTTACCCTGTATTTTGCAATTTTTTTTTTATGTTGATTCTGTAAAATGCTTTACAATTTTGAACTTTTCTTTTAATCGAAGAATGTTTTACAATTGAAAACATTTGTTTCGTCGTTAAAATGGTCTAAATGTTCAAAACTTGTCAGAACTTTAAACTCACATAATGCAGGTTAAATTTAAAAAAAATCGTAACTTTGCGCCAAAGTATCGCAAGTCCTAGAAATTAAGCGGAATTTACGTAGAAATGTTTGATGTTTTAAGCCCGCTTGGTAAATTAAATCGAAAATTTTGTTGTTGTCAAAGTTCGACAATTTTTAAAGTCAAAATATGGTTTTTTCTCACTGGCGAATCCACAGTGCCCCCCCGGGCATGCCCCCCCTTGGGCCTAAGAACATAATTCAAAAACATACAAATATATATTCCACACAACAATTATTATTAACCCACATTGCATACAGCTATGCATATAAGTGTGATAATAATTTTTTTGTAGGCTTAAAACTATTATTAATAATTATTTACCTTTATCCTAAAAAAAAATCAAAATGGCCCCCCCTTGACAGTTTTCTAGATCCGCCCCTGATTTTTCTGCGGGGTGTGGTGGGGAACGGAATAGTTCAAATGGGACATGTCTTGCATAACCTTAAAGACGAGACGTCAGACTTTGTTGTACAAAAAATTTCATTTAATTTTGTTCAAAATTGGCCGAGTTACACCTATTTTAAATTCGGTAATTTTTCTAATTTTTCAAGTAGCGGTTTTTTTTGTGCCGATTCTATATTTAATTTGTTAAAATATTTTGTGATGTATATTTTATTTAATAATTCTTTTTATTCAATTAAGTATTTATTATTATTATTATATAATATAAATATTACAATAACAAAAAGTTACAGATTTAATAAACCGGAACTAGTTAACTAGATAGTTCGTAAAGACGATTTTTGTTAAAATTCATTGACAGGATAACAATACCACTCATTTTAACTGAATGTAAAGCGCTTAAGAAAGTTTCTGTTTTACCTTGCAATTTAATTTAATAGATACGTATGTTTAGCATTTCACGTGCATCATTAACATGAACAGATCGCATAACATGCTTTTGTATCTGTGAAAGAAACCCAATTTAAAATTGTCTTTCATTTTCTGTAACTTATTTCTGTACGTATAGCAAATTAATTTTCAACTATAAGTAACATAATATAAAATAATTATTTATTTAATTAGCAAAAAAATATTTTAATAAATTGACTCAAGCATTGATTATTAATTTATTAAACAAAAATTCCCATTGGGGTAAAAAAATAATACAAAAACAACAATTGTATTTAACATACTTTTATTTAATTAAATTATTCCATATACATATATTATTATTATTGTTTTCTATTTGAATGAATACGAATATGTCGTTTCAAACTGGAAGATTGATTAAACGCTTTATTACATCTTTCACATTTAAATGGTTTTTCATTCGTATGAATACGAATATGTCGTTTCAGAGATGAAGATTGTGTAAAAGATGTATTACACGTTTCACACTTAAATGGTTTTTCATTTGTAAGAACACGCACATGTTGTTTCAGACTGAAAGATCGATTGAAAGATTTATTACACGTTTCGCACTTGAATGGTTTTTCATTTGTATGAACACGCACATGTTGTTTCAGACTGGAAGATCGATTAAAAGATTTATTACACGTTTCACACTTGAACGGTTTTTCATTTGTATGAACACGCACATGTTGTTTCAGATTGGAAGAGTGTGAAAAAGATTTATTACACGTTTCACACGTGAATGGTTTTTCATTTGTATGAATACGCATATGTATCTTTAAGGGGGGAGTACACTTTGACTTTTCAAAAAAATGCATTTTTTTTTTTTGGCTTAAAATGTTCCTTGGGATGTATACTTTAATTTAGAAAAGACTCCAAGTCCGCCAGAATATTCCTTACCGCTTTACGAAGCGATTTCCTAAAAAAATGTATGGAGCCGGCATAGCCGATTGAAGGTAAATACTTTTCCACGAGAAAAATGAACGCCGTTTATCTCGAAACGAGGTTTTTCAAACTGGTGTGGGAAATAACTCTAACCAGTTATCATCAAATTTGGATATCGCCTAGGTTTTCTTGTTCAGAATTAAATTCTGCTTAGAAATACGTATCCACATTTTTGATTTTGTCAAAAATGGATTTTTAATCCACGATTTTGTAAGCATTTTTAGGGTGAAAAAATGAATTTTTTTTTCCTAAGGCCACAACTTTTGAAAAAATCAATTTAAAAAAAATCGGAATACGTATTTCTAACCCAAATTTCATTACTAATTAGGATTTAGTTCGATTTATGTACCAGGATCACATGGGAAGGAGTATTTTCCCACGCCGTTTTCCGACTTCCGCGCGAGGACGTCTGCGCGACCTGGTGCACCGGCCACGGGGGGGCGCCGATCGAGTTCAAAAAAATACAAATTGTAGTTCGAAGGATGAGTAATAAATGGGTTATAACATATTTGCCCTCCCTTAGTGTTTTATTGCTTAAAAAAATTAACAAAAATGCCTTACTTTTTGGACGTTCAAAGTGTACTACCCCCTTAAGTGTGATTTGTAAAGAGTAGCTCTGCCACATATCGCACATTTATACGGTTTGTCCAGCTTTTTATCGATGCGAGTATGCTTATGTCTCGTTAAATTTAATCTACGTTTGCAATCTTTCTCACATATCAAGTATTTGTTAGGCATTTGAATAATAGTGTTTACATTCAACGAATTTTCCCCTATTTCACGTCTTTCTAATACTTTATTAACATTTTTCATAAGTTCATTATTTATTACTTTAGCTAGACGTTCTAGTTTCAAATCATATTTCACTTTGTAACGGTTTGCTATATCACATTCAACCAAATCAAAGCCAGTAAAATTCTCTAAATTTTTAGGTATATCTTCGACAACGTCATTTTCAAATTCATCCTCCTCAATTTTAATATCTTTCACATCGGTAATCTCATATTCGTTATTTATATTAATTGAATCATTGTTAACTTCTATTTTAGTAAATTCACTTGCGTCTTTATCATAATAATTATTTTCTAATTTTATCTCTTCACCTCTTTGACCGGTTTGTATATCATCAGTTAAATCATTGCAAATTTCTTCAATGTCTTCGTTTTTAAGATTTGCAAGACGATTTCTAATTTCTTCTTCTACTTTTATATCATTTTTAAAATCTGCTTGATTAGATGCGGCATTATCATTGGCATAATCACTAACATTATATTTTTCAGTAGTTTCTTTATTTAAAAATCCACTTTCTTTCTCATCTTTCACCGTTATATAATTATTCGAATTCACTTCACAATTATTATAATTTGTTTCTTCTAATTTTATTACTTTGATTAGTATTTCTTGATGATTAGCTGGTTGTGCCTGTTGTCCATTTCGTAATTGTTCTAAATATCGTTGAAATATGGTTTGAGATTCGGAACACTTGTTTATAAATTTGTATGCGATGTTCAATTCTGTGATGCAATTTATGCATATGCCATTTGGTAAATTAGCATTGCATTCCAGCTAAGAAATAAGTATAAACAAATTAAAATATATAAATACGTAATTAACAACTACATTACCTTATTTATATCATACTTACAATTCCCGGTGCAATTTTATTTAATTTCTGGAATAATGATAAATTATCTGAATCAATATGATGCAATGTTGTGTTGATATTCTCATAGCTTCTACATAAGCGGCACGAGTTGATTAATTTAAACATGTTTTACAGCAAATACTATTTAGCAGAAAAAAAAGGTCAGACAGTATGACACAATAGCCTAGTTCACACTAGCTCTCGCAGCGGCAAAATTACCAATTATCATATGCAGTGGCGTACTAGTAATTTTTCGTTGGTAAATTTTTATATAAAATATATTTTTTTTAATTTATATATTTGTACTTTTAGTATAACTATTAATTAATTAATAATAACTCTTACAGAACAGGATAAAATTACAATTACTAAATTAAAATTATTAAGTAACACCGTTCTAACATTTACAAAATTAAGGAGGTAATAGTTATTAGTAGTGCTAATATTAATTTATTTACTATCAATAGACTATTCTCATTATCTATTAATATCTATTACGCGTACACACCCGATTCCTTGTAGTAGACGTAAAAATCTTATTTCCACAGCGGTCATTTTGTTTTATGCTTTTGCTGTCAAAACCAACATTCCGTACTATACATCAGCGTAGGCACCAGAAAAAACATTGTATATACTCAAACGGCATTTTGAAAATAAATAATAAATAATAAATAAATAATATTACCAAAAATATTAAAACTTTTTTTTTTAATAAGAATTAAAATAAATACGCATTTTATATATATAAGTTCAATAAGATATAGTCGTGCAATTTTCGTATGAAACACAATATTATATATATATATATATATACTGGGTGTCCCATTTTAATTCGCCACTTGCAATAACTTTAAAATCGTGCATCGGATAAAAAAATGTTTCGGATAAAAAGTAAATGGTTTCGAGGGGGACATCTGATGCAGGGACCCTTGCTCCCCCTGAATCCCCTGGGGGGCGGGAACGGGGGGCAACTTTAAAATCTTAAATAGAACCCCCTATTTTTTAATGTAGATTCGGATAAACCATTAAAAAATATATAAATTTTGTTTCAAGACTTTTTTTTATCTTTGATAGATGGCGCTGCAAACAGCAATTCTTTTCTCAGTTTATCAGTCTTTAATTTGAAAGAAAGGTGTAACTGAGTACGATATTCAAGTTCTTTTCAGTTCTTTGGGAGGAGGGAGAGGGGGCAAGGGTCACTGCATCAGATATCTTCCTCGAAACCATTAACTTTAAGTTAATGGTTTCGAGGGGTATAACTTTAAGCTAATGGTTTCGAGGGGATATCTGATTCAGTGACCCTTGTCCCCCCCTACACTCAAATAACTGAAAAGAACTTGAATATCGTACTTAGTTACACCTTTTTTTTCAAATTGAAAACTGATAAACTGAAAAAAAAATGTTGTTTGCAGCGCCATCTATCAAAGATAAAAAAAAAGTTATAAAACAAAATTTATATATTTTTTAATGGTCTATCCGAATCTGCAATAAAAAATAGGGAGTTCCATTTAAGATTTCAAAGTTGCCCCCTGTTCCCGCCCCCCAGGAGGTCCAGGAGGGGCAAAGGTTTCTGCATTAGATGTCCCCCTCGAAACCATTTACTTTTTATTCGGAACATTTTTTTGTCCGATGCACGATTTTAAAGTTATTCCAAGTGGCGGATTAAAATGGGACACCCAGTATATATATATATATATATATATATATATACATATATATATATATATATATATATATATATATATATATATATATATATACAGGATGATTTATTAGTAATTGGAAATATTTTAACTGGAGTATCCTGAGCTCAGAATATGACAATTTCACGCAAATCACTTAGATAAAATGTGGCTCCTTACTGAGCTACAGGGTGTTTTATTTAAAAATTTAAAAACGATTTTTGCCCAGTACTTAAAAACTATTTGACGTATCCTTATCATACTTGGCAGGAAGTGTAGGTACCATACACCATACTAAATTATGTTAAATAAAAGTTTCTGGCTCCTGCCAGTGGCGTACAACAGGGGCAAATAAGAGGTTGATCCTTCCTAAATTCTACGCCACTGGCGGAATTGTTATTTTAGTACAATTTTTCAATTCTCCAATACTTTCTGTGTAAAAAACATACTTTTTCTTCGTAACGATAAAGTCACTATTTTTCGAGATATTTAAAGTTAAACATAAGCTGCACCCTTGGGATTTTTTCAAAATTTGCTGCAAAAAATCTCAAATAATTCTGTAAAATAGAGAAGAAAATTAGCTACATAATAACTAAGTAACTTTTTTCTCTAACTTATTCTGGTTTGGCAGGAAAAATTATTGAAAATAAAAAATTAAAATGCAAAAAATATTAATTTTCATTAATTTTTCCTGCCAAACAGGAATGAGCTAGAGAAAAAAGTTACTTAGTTATTATGTAGCTATTTTTTTTTTCTATTTTATTCAATTATTTCAGATTTTTTTGAGCAAATTTTGAAAAAATCCCAAGGGTGCAGCTTATGTTTAACTTTAAATATCTCGAAAAATAGTGACTTTATCGTTAGGAAGGAAGAGTATGTTTTTTACACAGAAAGTATTGGAGAATCGAAAAATTGTGCTAAAATGACAATTCCGCCAGAGGCGTAGAATTTAGAAAGGATCAACCTCTTAATTGCCCCTGTTGTACGCCACTGGTAGTAGTCAGAAACTTTTATTTAACATAATTTAGTATGGTGTACGGTACTTATACTTCCTGCCAAGTATGATAAGGATACGTCAAATAGTTTTTAAGTACTGGGCAAAAATCGTTTTTAAATTTTTAATTAAAACACCCTGTAGCTCAGTAAGGAGCCACATTTTATCTAAGTGATTTGCGTTAAATCTTCATATTCTGAGCAAAGGATACTCCAGTTAAAATATTTCCAATTACTAATAAATCAGCCTGTATATATTATATATAAGGAAATTATAAAAAATTTTGAAATTTTAAAATAATTTTTATATAAAACTACTTATATAAAAACTTGAAGCAAAAACAAATATTAATTTTTATTGCAAGTACCCTACTAAAAAAAATATTTTTAAATAATGTATTTCAATATAAAACAAACAACAAAATACAATAAGTTATAAATATATTAAACCAAATGTACAAAATTATAACTAATATGTCTCATTTTAATTAAGAAAATAAATATTAGAAAATTCTTGTAATTTTTTATTTTAAAATTAATATTTTATATTTTTATTTCTTCTGCATTACATAATTTACAGAATGAAATTTTATCATGAACATAAATATCGTAATAATTTTAATTTTTTCGTTATTATTTTTTTCAGATGAATTTGACCATAATAATTGTGGTCGCTGTTTATTTATATTTTGAAGTAAAAACATCAAATATAAACGGAAATATCTTATACACAAAATAATATATGAGAATTTTAATAAAAACTAAAAAAGTATTTTTATTTAGATAGAACATTTTAAAATGATATATAACTTTTTCATCTGTTGTCAAAAATATCAGTATTAATTTTAAAATATTGCTATACCTGTTTTACAAATAATACTCCAAATAATGCTGATAAATAAAATTAATTCTTTATTGCACAAAAAATAAATATTGCTACGCCACTGCCTGAGATAAACCAATATTTTGTCCGCGGAGTGGGAGAGAACAGTGTTTGTAGTTCGCCCTGAATAGCCAAGTTTTTTGAATTTTTTTTTATTTGAATTTCATATTAGACTAATATTAGAATCTAAAACAAGTAGAAATTGAGAAAACATTTTCGAAATTAAATATGGTGCGTTCAGTAAAAATATGCTGTTACCGATGTTATTTATTTTTTTTCTTGTTCATTAACATTACATTCATCTGGCCAACTGGATTCATGACACACCTTTCTAAGTTAACCTCTAATACTATTAAATACGTTTAACTTTTTATAAGAAGCTTTTTTTGGTGGAAAATTTAATTTTAATCATGAATAGTTATATGCAACATTGTCATAAACTAAGTTCAGATTCGTCATCTAGGGGCTTTATGAAGGATTTTTATACACAAATTTGTGTTTTTTCGCTAATGCTACAGAGACACCGTACCAAACGCTATACCACTTTTTCCTTGCAGTCAAAGTGGTAATAAAACGACCTTGAATTCTGTACTAATATTTATTAATAATCGAACAATGATGAAAGAAGGGATGATTGCGGTAGAATTAATGTTGTAATTAATTAATTAATTAATGTTAAATTAATTAATTGATATGAATCTTGTGTTGAATTGTTCATAAGTTTCAGTTTTTTTCGAGAATGGTGACTTATGACGACGGAATATGTAATGTATATCTATTGAAAGAGAGTAGATGTTTATTTGGTGGTAGTACGAAATACGATTAGTGTATGATGAGTGTGAAATTGCGAAAAAAAATGTTGTAGCAAAAGTTACGGTGGTAGTCAGTTAAGATGGTTCGGAGACATGTTGAGCAAATGCGTCTAATGAACGTTTGCTATTAAAAATGATTTATTAGAATGATTTTGATGGTATACGTGTTTGCCCAGTGGATCAGTCCGATGAGTAGTTGGAGTGGTGGTATAATTGAGAAAGTGGCTTGCGTGAGCGAAAGTTTCCAAGTGCAGTAGTAATAAAAGAGAGCATGTATGAGAGAGGCATTATGAATGTGGATGAAATTGTGAAAGTTGCTTGTGCTGGATAGGAATATGTTTGGAGGCGACTGATTTCTCGGAATGATGAAAAGAGTTTGTGCCACACCCTTTTGGGTACATGGCGTGAT
>CAWYQG010000130.1:0-16338 GCA_963966155.1 Clivina fossor
TATATATATATATATATATATATATATATATATATATATATATATATATCTTTAATTGTTTAATAAATCTTTTGTGTAATTTGGCAATGAACGTTTAGAAATCGTCAAATATTTTTTTCAATTTCTAAAAAGCGCTATGCAAGATTATAAATATTATATTTTTTTAATGAAATTTTAATTTATAAAATCCAAACTAAATAAGTATTTAAAAAATCAATTTTTTATGCTTTTCCCCCTAAATTCGTCTCTGTACTTTATCGATATATAAAAATTATTAAAACTTAACATACCAGTTTATAAACGATTACTAAAAATTTGATGTCGTAAGCACATTAAAGTATTTTTTTGAACAAAAAAAAAAACCAACAACACCGAGATGCAAGTTTTGTTTGAGCGATAAGCATATAATAATTTTGAGTTAAAAACATTGTTGATCATGTTTCTATGATAAGTTGGTATTGAATGGTGAAATCTGTGAAATTATGCCCAAAGCGTTATTATTTTTTAGATTATTTATCGTTCAGTTAAAATTTAAATTCGAAAATATTATTTTAAATATACAATTCACATTTTTTCGAATATTATTTATATACGTGTTCGATGTGGCTATTTAGTTTTTTAATAGATCATTACACCTACGCGGTGAATATAATTTTAAAATTTAAAGTCATATCTATATAAATTATTATTTATATGTCAGTTATTATTTGATAATAAATTTGAAATTGAATGTTAAATTTTAGAAAATATTCTATACATTAACAAAATAGTAAAAACTTAAATAATTAAAAGATTTCATTAAAAATAATAATAATAATAAGTTACCGTATTTTTCGGACTAAAAATTGAAGTGCGCCTTATGGTCCGAAGATAATATTAAAGTACGAATCTTTATACTGTATCAAAGCTAGTAGAGAAGTCAAATTAATTTTGCAATATGTTAATAAAACCTACTCAAATATTATTTTCTAAAAATTGTCCCATAAATTTGAGGTGTGTATGTAGTATATCAGAAAATATATAATAATACATATTTAATATATAATAGTAATTAATTATAATGTTATTAAATTCCCTATCAGGTTCGTTATTGTTTTTAACAATGACGCGTTTCGACTTTTCAGTCATCTTCAGATTTATTCTGATCTTGGTCCGAGTTGTGGTTCAAGTGAATAATAGTATATTATGTTACGAAGAGTAGAAAGCGATAATTATTGTGTTAAGCCCAGATAATTGTGGCCGAAACAAAGCCGAGTTCAAGCAATCTGAACGAAACACAAAAAGAGTTTTCTATTCCGAGTGACATATACGATATTTTCTTCAAATGTTTTAAACAAAACTAAACTATAAATAAATATCCATGCCAAGTATCCTTAACCTTACTAACAATTGCAGAATAGTATGTATATGTATATATATTATTTATATTTATTCTAGATGATTAATCTATGTTTGGTCAAATATAGAATTTCTGACTACTCTGGGCAGTATACATAGCATTTCTTCACACATTTTCAATAATCAAATTAAAATTCAAAGGAAAATAAACAATGCAATTGTCAATTAACTTAACTTGACTTAAGAATTTTCAATGTAGTCGTCGAAGATGTCAAATTAAATATATTTTACCGCTTTTCTTTGGTCGAATATGTAGTATTTTAAATAATCAAATTGAAAAGCGAAAATAAACAATGTAATTGTCAATTAACTTAACTTAACTTAATATTTTTTAATATAGCTGTTGGAGATGTCAAATTAAGTATACACTTGATCCTGTTTCTTCGGTCGAATATGCAGTTTTAGACCACCATGGACGATGCACATTGCATTTCTTGCACTTCTTCACACATTTTCAATAATCAAATTCAAATTCAAGCGAAAATAAACAACGCAATTGTCGATTAACTTAACGTAATAGTTTTTCAATATGTCCGCTGAAGATATCAGATTAAACACACTTGATGTTGTAGTTATGTTTGGTGCTGCCGACAATGGTGTAGATAGTAGCAAACTGCTATATAATAATGTCAATATTATACTAGTAAGATAATGACCTATTGCTACATAAACAATATTGTAATGTAATATTAATATAATGATATGCTTAAAAATTATTTTTTTTTATTTTTGTTTTATGAACTGTTACAAAAATATGATTGTAACATAAATACAGTTTTAATTTATGAATAATAACGCAAGTCCAACAAAAACCAACAATATTATTATTGGTAGTTATTAGTAATATTACTGTAAGCGATATTTAATTTTCATTAGCAATAAATAAAAAAAAACATTCAACTATTAATGAAATTATAGATAATAACAATAATTTGAAGAAAAAAAAAGATACAAGGAAATAAATTAAGTTACTAGGAAAAAACAGTGCGTAATTTCTTGAAAAAGAATATAAACAAATAAGTCACTAGCAAGGTTAAGAATATCAATTAATATTTACCATTTTAATAACAAATCTATTATTACTAAACCAATAATTTTGTTGCTTAATCCATAATTTACCAATTATGCATTTTAATATTGAAAGTTTAGTAATAGTTCATTTAATTGTCAGCCATTATTGTAACATGAGATCACCAAATATTAAAATATTATTTTATATTACCACATATAACATTTTCACTTGCAATATGTAAACTATTCTACATTAACTACATAAGTGATTTATAACGAATGTATAATAATTCAAAGGATATAAATCTAGGAAATATTGCTGGCCATGCAAGAGAACTTCCCCGTTCAATCCATCTATTTGAATAGTTATAATTTAGCAATGTGGTCACTTGTCTTTCAAAATGAGGTGGTGCACATGCCTTGTCGAATATGTGGGGGTATCATCTAACTTTTCGTGAAGCCCATACATACATACATACATAATATTAACAGCAGACTAATAAGAGAAGCAATAGAAATTTATAAAGAAAAAGATAACATCAATCACTCTGAAGGCACTGATGAAATAAAATTTGGCTTCCATTAATTAAAAATTTATAAAAATTGTATGATCTAGTTACTTATTTGTTACCTAGTGACTTGTTTTTATGTTCTGTTATTTACTATAAATGTCAGTTGTATCTTTTTCCCTGATGAAAATGTACGTTGATTTCGTTGAAAAGTTGATTATTTATAAATATTAGTACAAAACTTCAACCAAAAACCGTTTTATTTTAATTAAATTGTGTCTTATGGTCGGAAAAATACGGTAATTAATTTCTTTTATGAAATCTTTTAATTATTTATGTTATTATTTTGTAAATAAACTCGTGTTTTTATTTCACTCGAATTTACCCTCTTTCTTTACAAAAAAAGTTACACATATTTAACTAAACATTCTTCAAAATTTATTACGTTTGTTAATAAATCTAAACTTGAATATCTAATTATCAGTAGGTCTGTAAAACGTAAAAAATATATATTTTTACATTCTTAATGTTACTCAACAACAAAAATGTAAACCAAATATTTATTTTCGAAATTTTTCTCACGCGAGACAAATTTAAAACAACCTATACTTAATCAATCAGTCATTATTAATTACCACGTTACTTAATCAAATTTAGTGAGTAATTTATTCATAAGTTTGCACACGAAATAAAAGCATTACAACGTGCACCAATATATAATAATATTGCTTCGTTTAATAATTTCTATGCATATATTTGTCGCAGCCGATCATAGCCAGCCTTGGACCCGTTTTCAAATGAAATTGATTTCGATGATACATCACGCTGCAAAACTACGCATACCTAATATTATAGCTATAAGTTATTTGCAAGTCTTGTGGATGATATAGTAAATATTGCAATGGATTCTGTGTTACACTCTTATAATGAATACGATTTATCTTTGTCACTAGATGAAAGACTGTTCCAGTTGAATGTAATTGGGTCATTTTACAAGTGAAAAAATGTTTTATATATATATATATATATATATATATATATATATATATATATATAGATTGTTTATTAAGATGAATTTAATTCTATAAGCATATATATGACTGAGATTATAAAAATATTCAAAAATTGTATTCTTTAATTGCAAAATATAATTATAAATAATTTATAATCTATTAATAATATCAGAAAAATCAAATAGTGTTGGTCTGTGTAACAAAGCTTATAAATAAAAAAAAAATAATTTTAAAATTTGGTATACGATTATATTTAATCTTGAATTAATACTTAAGCTATAAAAAATTATCATAGATAATAATTATACGACGGGATTATTATATCATCATCATATTTGGTATAACACCTCTAGGAGAGCTTTGAAAGCAAGTACAAAGTACTTGTTCCCGTGATTATTCATTTAGCTACCTTTCAAAACTGCCCGGCCGGTAAAGTAAACTAATGATATTTTTAGACAAGCAGTTGATCAAACTGAAGTGTAAGATTTTATTTAATTAAAGAATTTTATATAAAGTATGTTTTTAAATATAAATATGCAATACGTCTTAGAAATAAAAGTACTCGGCTATATGCAATGTGTCCAAAGAGTATTAATGTGTTAAAGAATCATATATGAAATGCGTCTTAAAAATCATATATACAATTTAAAATCCGGATATCAAATCCGGATTTCAGATCCGTATATCGGATCCGGATTTCAAATTATCCGAGAATCGGATATCCAAATCTTTTGAATCCGAATATCCGGATTTAATTGGCTGCGTTACTACAGCTCACTCAATGTTGCAGAATTTTGTCATTTTTATTTTAACTATACTTTTACTAATTTTCATTTCTCTCAATCATATTTTATAGTCACAATTTAAAAATAATCTTTATATATGTGCATACAAACCTAATGTTTGTATGAAATATAATACTAGCAATTAATTTATTCCATTAATCGTAAAGTAGGTATAACAATTATATATGACTCTGAATACACTTAACACAATAAATGTGTACAACATTTTTTTCTATTTCATATCTTAACCTTAACTCATTTGCAATCTAGTTAAAATACCTAACTGATACCAATGCAAATGCAATATCTAAACACGTAAGTATAATTCGCTGTTATTAAACAAATAACAATTTCTTACCGATCTTATAAAAAAAATCGTTTCATAATACTATATCAAAATGTACATTTTCTCGTTGGAATGCCTTACGTCTTGCCTGTGTGGGAGGAAGCAAATTGTTGAATTAATATATCATTTATGAGTTAAAACGTGTTTGAATGACACGAGCAGGATATTTTCTCGCCGTTGACTCGGTAATATAAAATATATAGTATGTTAAAGTTTATCACACTGTTCTGTCACTTTATGTAAATTATTTGATTATAAAGGTATACATTTTTTCTTAAAACATTCGTCGTGATTTTCTTTGTTGCTGTGCAGTCATATTTACCTATATGAAATATTGATGAATGTTACAAAATGTTACTTTTCGACTAGATGATAAATATCATTGTTGTTAAGCATAAAATTATTTCGTAATTTTCTACATTACTGAATGTGATAGTCATATAGATACTATTAGATTATAAATATGCATTTATGTGCTGTTAAATAATATTAAAATTTTATGGTTTACTCACTTTATTGTCAATATAAATTAAGATATTTCAAAAGAAATCTGAAAATGTTAAACTAGCTTGCAAAAACTTAATTTAATTGCAAAAAGTTGCATAATATTAATTATTTTTATAGTTGTCAATGAATTAATACATTCTAAAAAATACAAATGTAAATTTGTATAGAATTTTTATTGTAATTTAATTAGTTCATCAAAATAAATTAATGACGATTTCTGCAATTATACTTTACTTTAACTGCTTCAATACGCCTTAAACAATTAATAATAAAAATATATTTTTTAATGCTATTTTATGCAAAACAACGTAAAGTTTTGAAGAAATTTTATGTAAATTATATTTTTAACTGCTATAAATTTTTTATTACAACTATTTCAATCAAAATATTGTTACAAAAAAATATTTTATTAAAATAATTTAAATATACTGTAAAATATTTGAATTTATGTCCATCAATAAAGTTACTACAATATTCTGTTATTACTACAATAAGATGACGCTGAAGATAAAAGGAAAAACAACGTAAAAGCAGATCTGAAGACTTTATGAATGACATGAACGTGTGGCGTTTTGTAGTTGTAAGCAAGAGTAGAGAGCAAATGAGTAAAGAATCCCAGTCAGACAGTTGCAATAAGTGGTCTGTAATTACGCGGAAAACGAACCGGTTAAAATGAGTAATCAGTTGAAACGGGGATGCAGGTCACGTGACGGGTCAAGCGTGTCCCGTGCCGATACCACACAGTACCTACACGGTTTCTTACGACCAAGCACGAACAGCCAGGCAACGGTACATACATACAGTCTATGCATGTATGTGCTGTTTCTAAACTATAAAATCAAAGCTGGACAATATTTAACTATTATTAAGTAACTATTATTAAAGTAACTATTATCAGTTTTATAAAAATATTCAAATATTTGAATTAATTCTGTAAGATTCTTTACTATATTTGATTGGATTATAATTTAAAAAATCGAATAACAATTATATTACATGTTCATATTTAATATTAATTGAAAAATGATAAAAATTATAGCCTGTATTCCCACCTCTTATGTTTAGGAAAAGGTGCTTTTATATTTTGCTTTAAAATAAATTTTTACTTCTATCTCTTATTAAATATGAATAGTATTACTATTTTTGATATATTTTGTTTACATTTAATACTATAAAATTCAAATAACTAATTAAAATTGTTTAATAAATAATTTTAAGTAAACGTCAAAAGTATTTTTGAGAAAAATCACTTTTAAAAATGAGATGAGAATATGTGCCTATGTCACTTAATAAGATTTGAATCCAAATAAAAAAAAACTTAAAGTTTAAGTTTTGTTTAATTTTATATTAAAATTTGATATTTCGATATACTGAACGTATATTATCATCAATTTTATGTTTATGCATTTATTAATAACAAATTAATTTGATAAAATTAATTATTAATTCTTTTAAACTTACCGAAATATTCTTAGCAGAATAGTGAATAAGTGTATGTAAAATAACATTCTTACCTGAAATAAAAAAAAAAAAAATTGTAAATTATTTCTTGTAAATAATACACAAGGACATACAAAATAAAATTATGGAATCTAGAAATACTATAATTTATTTTAAAAAATTCTAAAACATGGTGGTATTTTGAACAGTTATGTAGGGCAACAGAATGTTTTATCATTTTCTAACAAAGAGCATTTTTTATTTGATAAAAAAAACACAAAACATAAAAAACATAACAAAACATATTGGCCCGTATTCTCAGCTCATTGATTTTTACTAAAAGTACTTTTGACGTTTACTTAAAATTATTTATTAAGCACTTTATAATAATTTATTTAAATTTTATAATACCAAATATAATAAAAAAGATCAAAAATAGAAAAATTATTTATATTTGATCGAAAACAGAAGCAAAAACTTATTTTGATATTAATGATAAAAGCACTTTTTCACGAAAAAATGCGGTGAGAATACGAGCCTATGTTACGTTACATCGCAGTTTTAAATTTTAAAATAATACAAAAACTTAATATTCAATTTTGTAACTTCATCTCGTTTCAGTCTGTATTATGCTTGCCAATAAACAAAACAGTATTATCAGCGAATACTTAATGAACGTTTGGTTAAAAAACAATTATGAATGATTTTGAAGCTATACGTTTGCGTGGACGACCGATGAGTAGTTAGAGTGGTATGATTGATGTGTTTTGCGTGACCGAAAGTTTCCAAGTAGTGGGAATAGAAGAGCATGTATGAAAAGAATTATGAATGTGAATTAAGCTAAAGTTGCATGTCTAGATAGGAATGTTTGGAAGAAACTGATTTCGGGATAGTTCAAAGAGTTTGTGTCATATATTTTTGAGTATATGGCGTAATTGTATATGTATGTATGTATCAAACTAATACTTATTAAAATAAAAATATCGTCAGTTTTAAGTTTTGTATTATTTTTAATTAAAATTCGACCTTTCGATATACTCCACCTATATCATCATCAAGAAAAATTAATATCTAGTTTCCATGTTTTGTTTATTAATTATTTATGTTATTTGTACATTTTTTCCTGATGATGACACGGGTAGTTCACCAAAACGTCGATTTTTTAATTAAAAATTATACAGAATTTAATCCTACAGATTTTTTATTTTATATTATGAATTCTGAAAGATTTTTTATTATGTTAAATAGTTTATAATTTAAAATATCATAAATTTATTTTTAATATTTTTCTTAAAACAATAATAATATATCTTTTAATAGTTTAAGAGACGTACAATTACAAATAAACGTGTTTATATCAAATTTATTTATATATGTATAATATATTATGTCTGTACGATTGCACATCGTACTACACATTTGACTTTATTCGTTATTTTATAATACTTGTGTACTGTTGATGGTTATGAAAAATAGTTTATTACATTCTTTGATCTTTTCTCTATTAACGGTTGCCAAGCTAATAAACAATATAACGGTATTTACAATTCCAACTGAGAAACAAATATACACATATTATTTTGTGTATATCTATTGTATTTATTAAAATATATTTGAAATAAAATTATTTATATATCTATATATATATATATATATATATATATATATATATATTCAATTTTCAATATTATTTTCGTACTTAGTTTTTAATAAAAAAAATTATGTACCTTGCTAAAAAGTTGTTCTTTTCAAAATATTTCATAACTAGTTTTTAAATTTTATCATATATTGAAAAATCAATTAAAATATTTTAAAATAAAAAGATTCGGGATTAAATTCTGCAAATACTTTATTCAAAAATCGACATTTCGATATGCTATACGTATATCATCATCAGGAAAAAATATACAAATGACAGAAATAATAAACAAACAAGTTACTAGAGAAGAAAATAACTAGATTAATATTTTTTAAATAAATTAAAAAAAAAACTATATTATTAATTAAAAGAAACCAAATTTTATATAAACCAGTACCTTATAAAAGAAATTAAATTGTTTTTATGTTTTGTTTGTTTATTAGTTTTTAATTTATCATTTGTATATTTTTTCCTAATGATGATATACTTAGAGTATATCGACACGTCGATTTTTAAATAAAATATATACAGAACCAAATCCTTAAACTTTTTTATTTTAATATAATGAGTACTAAAAGATTTTTTGCTATGTTAAAATATCTTGATAGAGTGAATGTAAATGTAGCTTCAGAAATTTGCTACTGAACTGTATATTTTTAACATATTTCGTTAAGTGTTAAAATATTTGTAGAAAAAAAAAAACAAGTACATGATGTTTCTTTACATTATAAATTACTCAAATATGTAAAAGTTATTAGGTGTTATGTTTCACAAAATTAGTTTTATTGATGATTATAAATTTGCGCCCACCATGAACGTTATAAACATTCACATATATAAAAAATATATGTGAAATTTGATACCTGATCAGTTTTAATGTAGCTGCAATACACTTTTTTTTTATTTCATTACATTTTATATATGATTTCATCGTTTAAAAACTGACATCAGAAGAGAAATTTACAATCTGATATTTAGTTTGATTTATATCAAAGAATATCAACGATCATAATTTATTAACTTGATATTTTTAATGACTTGTGTTAATATCATAATTGTAACATTAATTAGTTTTTTATAAACTAGTAGAAAAAAAAAATACTTACAAATCTTATCGTAATTATAATCTTTTTATGTTGCCGAAAATATTAAAATTTTTTCGTTTTATTGGAAGAAAGTTGGTTTGAAATAAGCGGAAGTTTTTAAGATTCAGTGACTCATTTTATTACATCTAATAAATAAAAATAGATGATAGTATGGCTTATCTAAAATCTTGTGAGAGTTTGGCCGATTTAGTTAAAAAATATCATGCTCTTGGTAAAATTTATACAAAAGTAAGTATATAAAAAATTTAATTATGCGTATATTAAGTTTTAAAAACTTTATTAATTGACAAGTCTTGTTTAGTATTCACATTCGAATCCCGCTTTAAATAAAAATAAACCTTTTATTTAATAATAATTTAGTTTTTAATATTTTTTGTTTGTTTTTTTTTTGCAATAAATAAGCATTATTGGCAGTACACAGTACAATGGGTTATTATTGTCAGTTTCAAACGATATCGAAACTCAAATGATCATTAGAGACAATAAATTTTGTATTAATCATTTAATAAAACCATAATATACAAACTACTAAATTTTGCCTTGGTATAAGGGACTCAATCTCTAACATCTAATATTACAATAATACATTTAGATTTTCGATTAATATTTCAAATAAAGTATTTTGCTACTTCTTAATTTTAAAATTTTTTTCTTGTTGTTGATTTATTAAAATATAAAAAAAAAACATATTTATTATATAAAATTATCAATAATTTATTGTAAAAACTTTAAAAGTTTTAAAAAAAGTGGAACATACATTGGCTTTAATTATCTTAATGACAGTAAATAATTAAACATTTTATTTCACAGTTTTAGTTTTTAATCATCAATAATTTTTACTTTATTTAATTAGTAAAAAAAATATAACAAAAAACAGTTTATATATAAAAAAAGTTATACATCATCAAAACAGTAAAACGCATCTTAATAAGTCGATGCTCGCGTGTCTGCCAACCGAACAAAAACAAAAAAAAAGCATCAGGTTATAAAACAAAAAATTCTCCTAGAGTATACCGGTAAACTGGCATCACATATCGACTAGGAAACACAATCAACAAAACCAGTGCGAACAGTTTTTTTTTCATTGCCCTCTGAGCACTCGTGCATTCCCTATGCTACGCATGCGCAGTACAACCATTCATTTCCGGTTTAATGCGTACAGCATTGCGCCAGACATTCTGCACATGCGCACTGTACAACATTCCATCAACGCGGATACTTAAATACTGAAACGTAGATATCTTTATATATATATATATATATATATATATATATATATATATATATATATATTGTGATGTAATGTCCCGAGCTATAAAAAGAGAAGTTATTTCTTCTTCAATTATTATACCTTTAATTAAATTTTCAATTATCCGTTTATTAGACGTGTCAATTAATTAAATTGGTTCTCGACTAATGAAATAATTAGTAATTGTTTAAGTGAATGAATGATAAACTGACAAAAATTGTAAATGACAAAAATTAGTTTGAAGTTATGTGTGTTCTTGGGTAATATAAATTGAAGTTTATTGAAGATTTTGTATAATTGTAGCCTTTCTATAATTTTCACTTTTCTATGATAAGTGATAATTGGACAGTTTTATAATGTTTGAATGTGTTTATCACGTCATATAAATTGACGTAGTGCCCCAAGTAATTTGTTAATACTATTATTTATTTACATTATTATTACATGTTATTATTCTAAAAAGTTAATTGGAAGTATTTTTTTGATTAATTAGACAATAGATTTAATAATTTTTTTTAAATTTTGTTTTAAACGGTCATTATTTATAAAATAATTTTTATAATTTGTATAGAATATGTGGTAACTATATCTCTTTTTTGTCGTACATAACGACAGATAAGCCCGGTTGCACAAAGCATTGTCAAATGATTTATAAGATAAACAATTGATTAACTAACCAACTAACTAATCAATGAGGCGATTTAAAAACAGTTGACAATCTAGTTATCTAGTTACGTAACTCATTGATTAAGTTAATTATTATTATTAACGAAATTGTTTACAAACATTTATTAATGTTAACAAATAGAAAAATGTATTTTTCTAAAATTTTATTTGTATTAAAATAAAACTGCTTTAGGTTAAAGTTCTGTATTAATATTTATTTATAATCGGCTTTTCGATGAACTCATTTGTATCATTTTTCCTGATGAAGACGGACGTTGAGTTCGTCTAAAGGTCGATTATATATAAATATTAATACAGAACTTTAACGTATAGTAGAATTATTTTAATATAATTAGTTCTGAAAGACTTTTTACTATGTTTATTTGTACACTTTATCGTATAAATAAAGAATAAAATTGTAAATTCAATTTTCCAACATTATTTCATTTCTTGCAAAAAATAATACGAAACCTAACTTCTCTATCAGTTCATCGTCCAGTGAACCCAAAAAGACTCAACTCTAACCTTACCACGTAGTACCTTATTCCTCTAGGTATATCAAAGTACAAAGTCCGATTGGCCGGCGGGGCCCATCTAAGGTCGCAGTTCAATTATGAAAGCAATCAATAAATCAAAAAAGGAGAGGAAATTAAATTTACAAACAAATATACATATCTTGGGGTTATATTCAAAGCTTCTGGATCGTTTAATGAAAACACAGTAGAAAATCTATCCAAGGCCAACAGAATAACAGGGAAAATAAAGAATATTTTCACCAGAACAAAAACATTCTCATGGCACACAGTAGAAAAATTATACAATTCTTTATTAACACCTGTTATATGGGGCAGAAGTCTGGGGATTTTCAGAAAAGGATAGCATCGAGAAAGGACAAGTTCAGTTTTTTAAAACTCTCTTTTCATGGCATAGAAATACACCAAATTATATAATAAGAAGAGAAACGGGAGAACCACAACTAGAACTAATAATCTTCAATAAAATACTACGATGGTGGTACAAAATTCTCTTAATGCCTGAATCGCGTTACGTAAAAATCTGTTACAATACTTTGCTGAGTCTTAGAAACAAGCCAGTAATACTTCCAAAAGGAAAAACGAAGCCAATTTGGACTATGAGCTTGGAAGTAATGCTATCAAGAATAAATTTCCAATGGCTTTGGAAAACACAAGACTTTCTAGCACTCAAAGAAGAAATGAACAACATCTTGCTGGCATACAATGAATTACTGTATGAAAAAGATACGGAAAGTATACGAAATTCAAACAATAATCCTTACTTTAAAACATTTAATACTTCCTGTAACTATTTCAACACTAACGTACCCTTCCCAGTTTTAAAATTAACCAGTCATCTACGTACGTCTAGCCTCAAAGCATTCCGAATCTACCAAGATGGATTTTGTCACAACTTTAACAAAGACGATACATGTAACATATGCAACACACAAGTACCTAACACTATCCTCCACTTTCTTTTCCAATGTCCTATATTCTCTCCTATCAGAGCAGCTTACTTAAATAATTATATCATTACAGATGATTCAGCTATTACCATTCTAGTGAGTGTACCTACCAAAGAAAAGATGTTTAATATTAATCGATACATCACAAATGCTTTAAAACTTCGAGCATTTATCTTAAATGAATAAAAACAGATCAATATGTATTTAATATGAATAACTGTACTTATAACTTACTCTAATGTTACCTATTATCTTTTGTACGAAAATGTATTCTTATTTTCTATACAAAATAAATTTATATTATATATATCGTAATATTTATTTGAGGGCGGATCAGTCAAAGGATTGATATTAGAAAATTAAACACTCATTTGATATTTTAACGAGCTTTCGACAAAATTTTGTCTCTTTCAAGTCGTTGATATTCCAGAGTGTTATCGTTAAACCATAAAAAATATATATTGTGTATCTCATGTATGTAAATAGCAAATATGTACATATCTTTTTATTTGAAAAAACTCATTAGTTTAATAATAGTCAAATTATATATTTATCATATTTCGATAAATATAATTACTTATACTGTTTAAAAAATACATATAATTTATAATAATTTTACCTAATTTGCTATTTTGCTGTTTTGTTGATAATATTACAATGGGGAAGTTTAGCGTATTTTTTTTATTTCTTTATTTGGTTGGATCTGGCTTAAAAAGTGATGTTTAATTTATCATTTTTCTTGAAGTTGCCCAGATTTTCTAAAAAAATGCAAAAACATGTCGTGATGACGTCATTAATGTCATCACAAAACTTATGTCGACATTTGAATCAGACGCACATGTATTGCCATGGTTACCGATACAAGCTAATGGCTGGGCGTAACTGAATCAACAAAAATCAACATTTACTACAACATACGTTTTCAAAATTATATCTCGCCAACTCTTCTGCGCTTGCGCACAATAGGCTTGTGACGTCAGTAATATCCTTACAAAAATTGTTAATAACAAATAAATAAAACAATTATCAAAAATTTTAATGACAGTTTCTGTTATTATTTTATATATATATATATATTTGAGAAAAAATAATTTTACACGCAACTTCAATCACGCTAAACTTCCCCATTTGACTTATAGATAAAATGCAAATACTAAAAATAAATAAAAGTTTTGCCAAAATAATTTATTATATATTACGACGAGAGATCGACGATAATATAATTATAATCGATTATCACGCCATAGTATTAAACAGTGAACTTAAAATTACGATAACGTTGGGCAATCCAACGATTTTGCTCCGGCCAGCTTACTCGCGTAGAGGGGGAAGATCAGGAGAGTGATAAATTCAATTGTTATCTAAGCTAAATTTTGGACGCCAGGTATTTTATTTTAGTATATTCTTTAAATTGATTAAAATACCAAATAAACGCGAGATGTCAATAACAAAGAATATACCACGAATTCTGTGATACACCATACGATAAATAAAACTAGAGAGTAGTTTAACAATGTGAATATATTGCAGTAATTATATGAAACATAAACAAACAGACAATAATTGCAATAAATCTTAACCTAATGAAGATGAATGAAAATGAATGAAATGATCTTACAACTATTAACAAATATTACAGTTGCCGCCGAAAACAAATTTACATGGAGGCGACCTTGAATTTAATAGACAGTGTCGTGCGAATAATTTTTACCGTAGCTTTTCGCTCAAGTTCGGTAAGAAAATATCATGTACACGTACGATAGTTTCACGTTAGCGATGAACAAAAATATTAGTCAACGTAAATAATTACAACAGATTGAACTATCGATATTTAAATCAAAACTTTAGTTATAAAAATCGGTATTGATACGCCATTGGAAATCTCACACAAACCGGTACACTGCCGTGCGCAAACGCAAATAGTTGAATGCGCGTTAAAAGTGCGCGTACTATGACTACGTCACTACCGGAATGCGAATTTAAAATGGATACTAAATGATCAAATGAAATAAATGGTTTTTGTACTCATCTATCGATATTCGCACTAATAAAGATGTTGTAGAGGATAATACTCCGATACTGGACTGATTTCCTGGTGGGTCGTGTACAGATGATGATGACGATGGCGACACGTGTTTATGGGGTTTAAACAGGGGTCACACTCACTATACGTGGCGACACACACACACAAACGACACTAGATTGGACGAATTCGCGATACTATGCAATTCATACTGGCTCCTCGTAAACCGAGTTACTTGCGAAAAGAACCACGCCAGAACTAAACGATACGATAACGGCTTTTCACAATCTTCGCGGTACACGTGCTCATACAAAATCCTCCACACGGAGTAAAACTGGCCTGAGTGCACGAAAAATTCATCAACGATACTAATAAACGTAATAATTACACTCAGTAACCACGAATTTAACACGGTACCGCGAATTGCAATAATATCTTTGAATATTTTACAAAACGAACAACTAGGTCCGTCTCCGACAACGGACGAGACCCGACTCTCCTTTCTTTCTTAAAAAAAAAAAAACCGTACAAAAAAACGAAGAAACTGAACTCAACTTGCGGTTATCAAAAACTACGATTTACAACGGGAGTAATTAAGTTGTTTATCACAATTTCGCGTCAAATACAGAAAAATATGTGACAATATTTACTATGTATTAGTCCTGGGAATCGAATCTAGATACTGTTAGATCCGGATTTCTTGAAATATCCGGATCTCAAAGCGGAATCTCAGATTCGAATTTCAGTTCCGGATTTCGGATCCCGATTTTAAATTCGAATCTATGTGTTTTATATTTTTATATAGATTTTTCACGCATTAAACAAATATGTCTATATCAGCACAAGCTGTATTATTAAAATAAGTGTACGTGGAGGTTATGAAATATCTATTTTCTCTTTAAAATACGAGCTTGCGTTTAAAAAATAATACATTCTTTAAATGTTTGTCAAGTGGAATGAATATTGAAAAGATATTTTACAAGCTGTATTAGTTCATCGAAATGCGAAATAAGTGTGCGACGGCAATTATATACGTTGTGTCTAGAAGAATCATATATTCAATGTGCCTCAAAATTATATATACAATGTGTCTCAAGACTTTGTTCTCATATATAAATATGCAATGTGTCTTAGACATAAAAGTACTCAGCTATATACAATGT
>CAWYQG010000131.1:0-29002 GCA_963966155.1 Clivina fossor
ATTTTTCATCAATTAGTAAATAGTATTAAGGAATTTATTCATTTCTCTTATTTAAAGTTTTAATCTATTTAATTGGAAATTAAAAGTACTGTATATACTAATAAGAAAATAGGGTCATCAATATATAAAAATAAATAATAATAGTCATACAACATCTACAAAGTGTCAGTATCATGCTGCGAGTTCGAAATGTAAGTGGTGTGTTTTTCTAAAGTTATTTAAAGTTATTCGATAAAAACAAAATCTTAAGAAAAGAGTACCAATGATTACATGGGTGCCATGAAATCCTGTTGTTAAAAAAAATGTAGAGCCATAAATATTATCATTGATTGAGTATGAAGCTGTATAATATTCTAAAGTTTGAAGTATAGTAAAATATAATCCGAGGATGATAGTTAATAGAAGGTTGATATATCTAATGTTGAATTTATTTTTAATAATACAAAAGTGACTTCATGTAACAGTTACTCCTGAACTAAGGAGGATAATTGTATTTAGTAAAGGAATTTGGTAAGGATTAAAAATATTAATTTTTTTGGGGGGCCATAATTGACCAATTTGGGGATCTGGGGATAATCTTGAATGAAAGAATCTTCAGAAAAAAGCTAAAAAAAAAAAAATCTCTCTGGTAATAAATAAAATTATTCCAAGTTTTAATCCTTTTTTAATAATCATTGTGTGATGACCTGTAAAAGTAGCTTCACGGATGACATCTCGTCATCATAATATTCTAGATAGTGTTCTAATAATTAATCTAGTGATTAATATATAAAAATTATGGGTTTTGATTATGTAAAGAAAAGAGAATATAAATAAAAATATATTTAAAGAGTTGATTAAAGGTCAGGGGCTGTTATCGATAATATGATAGGGATGAAAGGACATATTATGTATTGTTATAATTAATTAATTTCATTTAAATAAAGGTTTGATAATAAGGTAAAGACATATCTTTGAATAATAGCTACAGCTATTTCTAAAAAAATCAATATTAATAAAATAGGTGTTAGTAAAATTATAATTGAAGGATTAGATGAGGGGATATTAGATAATAAAGTTAAAAGTAAATGTCCTGAAATTATATTAGCAGATAGTCGAATAGATAAAGTCAAAGGTCGGATTATATTTCTAATAGATTCGATAAAAACTATAAAGTAGGATAAAATTATAGGAGTACCAATAGGGATTAAATGAGCTAATATTGATTCTGTTAAGTTTAATCATCCATAAAGTATTAAAGAGATTCAAAATGGTAAAGCTAAATTTATAGAGAAAATTAAATGTCTAGAAGCTGTAAAAATATAAGGAAAAAGTCCAAAAAAATTATTACTTAAGATAAAATAAAATATTCTAATTAGTATAATGATTGTATAAAAATTATTTTTATTGAGATTATTATTAATATTAATAATTATAAATTTTGAAATTATAATAAAACTTATTTGAAATCGAGCAGGTAGTTTATAAAATCTTATAGGTGTAATTAGTAATAGAATGCATATTCTTATTCAGTTTAATTTAAATAAATTAGTTGAAGGATCAAAGTTTATAAATAGGTTATTTATCATTTAATGAGAAAGAAAGTTTTATTATAATTTAAAGGTATTTTTATTGATATAGTAAAATTATAATTATAGTATATAATAGTAATAAAAAGTAAAAATATTATTAATAATAGTATAGAAGTAATTATTCAGTTTATAGGGTGTATTTGAGGCATTTCATTAAAACTATAATAAATAGTATTTATGGTTTAAAAGACCATAGCTTTTAAGTAATTAAGCTATTTAATGAATTAAATTTTTTTCTTCATAAAAAAAAATTTTTAATTGAAGTTAATTCAAGGGTAATTGGTATAAACCTGTGGTTGGATCCACAGATTTCTGAGCATTGGCCAAATAATAATTTTGGATAAGGGGAGAATAAAGTGAGCTGATTAAGACGTCCAGGGACTGCATCAATTTTTAATCCTAGTGATGGAATAGTTCATGCATGGATTACATCAAATGATGAGATTAATAAACGACAATATAAATTGATAGGTAAAATTAGACGATTGTCTACTTCGAGGAGACGGAAATTATTAGTAAAATTAGAGTTTAAAGGGATTATAAAACTTTCAAATTGGATATTTAATTCTGAGAAATTGTAAGATCAATATCATTGATGGCCTGTAATTTTGATTGTTAGGTTATTATTAAATCTTTCTTCAAGAAGGTATAAAAGACGAATTCTTGGGAGGGCAATAATAGCGAGAAGTAGTATAGGTAATATTGTTCAGATAATTTCTAAGTCTTGTCCTTCGATAAGAGTATTACAAAAAAATTTATTTATTATTATATTACTTATTAAATAAGAAATTAAGGTTATGATTAATAATAGGATAAGTATAGTATGATTATGAAAAAAGACTATTTGTTCTATTAATGGGGAATTTGCATCAGGAAAGTATATTATTCTTCAAAAAGGCATATTTATTTAATTAGGATTAGGGTTTGAGTAAAAGTATGATTAATAGGAGGTGTTTTTAAAAGTCAGTCTATAGAAGAATTAATATAATGAGAATTAATTAAATTATTTTTTTTTAAGTTTCTATTATTAATAGATAGTCAGAGGAGAATAAAACTTCTTAAAGTGATTGTTGATCCAGTTGATGATAAAAAATTTCACAAATAGAAGGAGTCTGGATAGTCTGAATATCGACGGGGTATTCCTCTTAAACCAAGAAAATGTTGAGGGAAGAAGGTTATGTTTACTCCTAAGAATATAATAAAAAAATGTCATTTTGATAAATTTTGGTTAAAGTTAATATTAAAAAGTAAAGGAAATCAGTGGGTTGTACCAGCAATAATAGCAAAAACTGCTCCTATAGAAAGAACATAGTGAAAATGGGCAACAACATAATAAGTATCATGAAGAATAATATCTAGTGAGGAGTTAGCTAAAATAACTCCAGTTAATCCTCCTAGAGTGAATAAAAAAATAAACCCTATAGATCATAGCATAGGGGTATCATATTTAATAATAGTTCCATAAAGGGTTGCTAATCAGGAAAAAATTTTAATTCCTGTGGGGATAGCGATGATTATTGTAGCTGCTGTAAAATAAGCACGAGTGTCAATATCTATACCAGTAGTAAATATATGATGAGCCCATACAATAAACCCTAGAAGACCAATAGCTAATATAGCATAAATTATTCCTAAATTTCCAAAAGGTTCAATTTTTCCTGTATGAAAAGTAATGATATGAGAGATTAGTCCAAATCCGGGTAAAATGAGAATATAAACTTCAGGATGTCCAAAAAATCAGAATAGATGCTGAAAAAGAATAGGATCCCCTCCCCCTCTGGGGTTAAAAAATCTGGTATTAAAATTACGGTCAGTAAGTAGTATAGTAATAGCTCCTGCTAATACCGGTAATCTTAAAAGTAGTAAAATAGCGGTAATAAGAACAGATCATACAAATAAGGGAATTCGTTCAAAGATTATAGTTTTTCTTCGTATGTTAAGGATAGTTGAGATAAAATTGATAGCTCCTAAAATTCTTGAGGCTCCTGCTATATGAAGTCTAAAAATTATTAAATCTATAGAGATTCCTCTGTGAGAGGTAAGATCTGCAAGAGGTGGATAAATAGTTCATCCAGTACCTACTCCTCTTTCTAAAAATATTGAGGTTAATAAGAGTGTTAAGGAGGGAGGAAGAAGTCAAAATCTTATATTATTTATTCGAGGGAATGCTATATCTGGGGATGAAATTATTAAGGGAATTAATCAATTTCCAAATCCTCCTATTATTGCGGGTATAACTATAAAAAAAATTATAATAAAAGCATGGGCTGTGATAATTGAGTTATAAATAGAATCTTCATTAATTAGGGATCCAGGTTGATTTAGTTCCAAACGGATCAATACTCTAAGAGAAGTTCCTAGTCTACCTCTTCATAAAGCAAATAAAAAATAAAGGGTGCCGATATCTTTATGGTTAGTAGAATATATTCATCGTGAAATCGTTAGTAAAAGATTAAATTTTAATCATTGATAAATTTACAATTTATTACCTTGAATCGGTCATTTTACTTCTAATTAAAAAAAAAGAAGTGTCACGTCTCCTATTGAACTTAAAATTTTCTCTATAAGCCTTCGTATCTCTCCGTAAAAAGAGTTAATCTTTTATCGAAGATAAAATAAAATAGACAATTGTATACTTCATTTATCCAGACTCCTATAAAACCAAGAGGTTATGCTGCCTTTAATACATAATACGTTCCTATAAAAACGGAACTATTAAGAATTATATAAATCATTGGTACTCTTTTCTTTGTTGGACTTTGGCCCGAGATGATTAAATATGATTTATATACCTTTTTTTGTAAATGATTAATTAATAAAATCATTAAAAAAAGGAGAAAAACCTCTTGGTATATTATATTTTACTATAATAGTGTATATAATAAGGGTTTTATCATTATAGTTAAAAACTATAATGATTATTACATTTTTTTTAAATTAGAAGTTTAAAATTTTTAATAGTTTAATATTATTTATTTTTATTAATATTTGTATAAAGGATTTAAATGAATCATGAATAGGGTATGAACCTAGAAACTTAAAGTTTAGTTTACTTTATAAATATTATATTTTTTAATAAAGGAGAAAGTCTCTAGATTTAAGTCGAAATTAAATGTATTTTTAATATTAACTTCATTATTAAAAAAAAAAGAAGTGTCACGTCTCCTATTGAACTTAAAATTTTCTCTATAAGCCTTCGTATCTCTCCGTAAAAAGAGTTAATCTTTTATCGAAGATAAAATAAAATAGACAATTGTATACTTCATTTATCCAGACTCCTATAAAACCAAGAGGTTATGCTGCCTTTAATACATAATACGTTCCTATAAAAACGGAACTATTAAGAATTATATAAATCATTGGTACTCTTTTCTTTGTTGGACTTTGGCCCGAGATGATTAAATATGATTTATATACCTTTTTTTGTAAATGATTAATTAATAAAATCATTAAAAAAAGGAGAAAAACCTCTTGGTATATTATATTTTACTATAATAGTGTATATAATAAGGGTTAATAATTAATTGATTAGAATTTAAATTTATGATTAATAATAGTTTTATTTATAATTATATTTCATATAATACGAGTATAGATTCATCTATTAATTAGTCTAAAAAAATAATTAGTATGATTATTAATTTAGAGTTTAATGATTGGAAAATAATAATAATTTTTTATATAGTTAATTCTTTATAATTTAAATAAAAATATAGTTTTGAAAAAACTAGTATAGAATGATATCGTAGATTCTTAAGGAAATATTAAGGTTATGTTGAGAGTTTTTATAGGTGATTAACTAATATAGTTTAAATAAAAATATAGATTTTGTAAATCTAAGTTGATAAAAATCTTTTAGTAGGTGTATATAATTATAAATATAATAATTAATCATTTACAAAAAAAGAAGTGTCACGTCTCCTATTGAACTTAAAATTTTCTCTATAAGCCTTCGTATCTCTCCGTAAAAAGAGTTAATCTTTTATCGAAGATAAAATAAAATAGACAATTGTATACTTCATTTATCCAGACTCCTATAAAACCAAGAGGTTATGCTGCCTTTAATACATAATACGTTCCTATAAAAACGGAACTATTAAGAATTATATAAATCATTGGTACTCTTTTCTTTGTTGGACTTTGGCCCGAGATGATTAAATATGATTTATATACCTTTTTTTGTAAATGATTAATTAATAAAATCATTAAAAAAAGGAGAAAAACCTCTTGGTATATTATATTTTACTATAATAGTGTATATAATAAAGGTTTAAAGAATGTAATATAATTTGAAGTGGCAGATAAATGTTAAGAATTTAAGCTTCTTAGATGTAATAATAGTTTACCTTTAAAATATTTTATTTTTAATTATTAATTAATGATTTTGGTTATAATAGTAATGTTAATTAGAAGGGTTTTATCTATATATTATTTTCGTTATCAATTTTTTTTTATATTATTAAGAATGGAGATGATTATATTAAGTATTTTTTTTATTTTATTTATTATTTTTTTGAGTCAAAGATGAGTTGAATTAATAATTTTTATAGTTTTTGTTGTGAGAGAGGCATGTTTAGGATTAGTTATTTTAATTTTGAAAGTAAATTATTTTATAAGGGATATTTTAATATATAAATCATTGAATGTATGTTAATAATTATTATATTAGGGGTAATGAGAATAATGTTAAGTATAATTTATTATAATTTTGTTAATTTATTAGTTATAATTATATTTATAATTATTATAGTAATTTTCCAATTTGGAGGGTTGGTAGAAATAGTATTTATAAGAGTTTATATATATTTAGATATTATATCAATAATAATAATTTTATTAACTTTATGATTGATTTTTTTAATAAATTTGACAGAGTTTAATAAAGATAGAAATGATAAAATAAAGAATATACTATTTTTTAGTTTATCTTTATTTCTATTATTATTTTTTTCTTCAAGTAATTATTTAATAATATATATTTATTTTGAAGTTTCTTTATTGCCTATTCTATTTATTATTTTTTTTTATGGTTTTCAAAAAGAGCGCTTAATTGCTAGTTTATATTTAATATTTTATACTTTATTTGTTTCTTTACCTTTATTGATAATTTTAATTTTTTTAATGAAGTTAAAAAGGTTAGATATAAATTATTTTAAATTAATAGGAGAATTAATAAATTTAGAGCATTTTAAGTTAATTATCTTGATATTGGCTTTTTTAGTAAAGTTGCCTATTTATATAGTTCATATGTGATTGCCAAAAGCTCATGTTGAAGCTCCTTTAGTAGGGTCAATAATTTTGGCTGGTGTGATGTTAAAAATAGGGGGATTTGGTTTATATCGAATTATAAGGATATTAAGATTTAAAAGTGGTATATTAGTGAGTTATTTTTTTATATCTTTGGGATTGGTGGGGGGTTGAATTATTAGAATAATTTGTTTAAAACAAGTTGATATAAAAATTTTAATTGCATATTCATCTATTAGGCATATAAGTTTTGTTTTGGGGGGTGTTATAACTTTTTCTTTGTATGGATCAATGGGGGGGCTAATAATAATAATTAGTCATGGTTTATGTTCAAGATTGATATTTTATTTTTCTAATTTATTTTATGAACGTGTAATAACTCGAAATTTATATTTTTATAGAGGAATAATGATAATTTTTCCTTCTTTATATTATTTATGATTTTTAGTATCAGTGTTTAATATAGGAGCTCCTCCTTCGATAAATTTTTTTAGAGAATTATTTTTAGTAATAAGGATTATTAAATGAAGAATTTTTTCATTAGTTTTAATTTTAATAATTATAATATTAGTTGCTTTTTATTCATTATATTTTTTTAGAAAAATTATACATGGGAAAATTTGGTTTGTTTATTCATTAATAATATTATATAAAAAAGAATTTTTTATTATTGTGATACATTTTTTTCCTTTAGTAATATTTATATTAAAGATAGAATTATTTATAAAATGAATTTATTTAGTTAGTTTAAATAAATAAAATTATAAAATGTGGATTTATAGAAATAATTCTTTTATACTAGATATTACAAAAAAAGAAGTGTCACGTCTCCTATTGAACTTAAAATTTTCTCTATAAGCCTTCGTATCTCTCCGTAAAAAGAGTTAATCTTTTATCGAAGATAAAATAAAATAGACAATTGTATACTTCATTTATCCAGACTCCTATAAAACCAAGAGGTTATGCTGCCTTTAATACATAATACGTTCCTATAAAAACGGAACTATTAAGAATTATATAAATCATTGGTACTCTTTTCTTTGTTGGACTTTGGCCCGAGATGATTAAATATGATTTATATACCTTTTTTTGTAAATGATTAATTAATAAAATCATTAAAAAAAGGAGAAAAACCTCTTGGTATATTATATTTTACTATAATAGTGTATATAATAAAGGTTACTTAATTCAATTAAGTGCTCCTTGGTGTCATTCAATGAAAAGGCCTATTAAAATAATTATTATAATAATTATAATAATTAAATAAGTGTTATAATTAATGAATAAATATGAAGGAATAGGCAGGATTATGATAATTTCAATATCAAATATTAAAAAAATAAGACTTAGTTTAAAAAATCGTAAAGAAAAAGCTCTTCGAGCTTTATATAGAGGATTAAATCCACATTCAAAAACTATATTTTTTTCCTTTAATCAAATAATTTTTTTAATAAAAGTAGAAAATTTTAATTTGCTAATTAGATTTAATAATCTGTATATTTTATATTTATTATACTTTAAATAAGAGTAATTAAATCTCAATTTATTCATTAACAAAGAAATGCTTCTATTTTAGCTTTTATTAATTAATCATTTACAAAAAAAGAAGTGTCACGTCTCCTATTGAACTTAAAATTTTCTCTATAAGCCTTCGTATCTCTCCGTAAAAAGAGTTAATCTTTTATCGAAGATAAAATAAAATAGACAATTGTATACTTCATTTATCCAGACTCCTATAAAACCAAGAGGTTATGCTGCCTTTAATACATAATACGTTCCTATAAAAACGGAACTATTAAGAATTATATAAATCATTGGTACTCTTTTCTTTGTTGGACTTTGGCCCGAGATGATTAAATATGATTTATATACCTTTTTTTGTAAATGATTAATTAATAAAATCATTAAAAAAAGGAGAAAAACCTCTTGGTATATTATATTTTACTATAATAGTGTATATAATAAGGGTTAATAATTAATTGATTAGAATTTAAATTTATGATTAATAATAGTTTTATTTATAATTATATTTCATATAATACGAGTATAGATTCATCTATTAATTAGTCTAAAAAAATAATTAGTATGATTATTAATTTAGAGTTTAATGATTGGAAAATAATAATAATTTTTTATATAGTTAATTCTTTATAATTTAAATAAAAATATAGTTTTGAAAAAACTAGTATAGAATGATATCGTAGATTCTTAAGGAAATATTAAGGTTATGTTGAGAGTTTTTATAGGTGATTAACTAATATAGTTTAAATAAAAATATAGATTTTGTAAATCTAAGTTGATAAAAATCTTTTAGTAGGTGTATATAATTATAAATATAATAATTAATCATTTACAAAAAAAGAAGTGTCACGTCTCCTATTGAACTTAAAATTTTCTCTATAAGCCTTCGTATCTCTCCGTAAAAAGAGTTAATCTTTTATCGAAGATAAAATAAAATAGACAATTGTATACTTCATTTATCCAGACTCCTATAAAACCAAGAGGTTATGCTGCCTTTAATACATAATACGTTCCTATAAAAACGGAACTATTAAGAATTATATAAATCATTGGTACTCTTTTCTTTGTTGGACTTTGGCCCGAGATGATTAAATATGATTTATATACCTTTTTTTGTAAATGATTAATTAATAAAATCATTAAAAAAAGGAGAAAAACCTCTTGGTATATTATATTTTACTATAATAGTGTATATAATAAAGGTTAATAATTAATTAACATTTTTATTATATCATAATAATCCTTTTTTCAGGCACTTTATTAATATTTGTATAAAGGATTTAAATGAATCATGAATAGGGTATGAACCTAGAAACTTAAAGTTTAGTTTACTTTATAAATATTATATTTTTTAATAAAGGAGAAAGTCTCTAGATTTAAGTCGAAATTAAATGTATTTTTAATATTAACTTCATTATTAAAAAAAAAGAAGTGTCACGTCTCCTATTGAACTTAAAATTTTCTCTATAAGCCTTCGTATCTCTCCGTAAAAAGAGTTAATCTTTTATCGAAGATAAAATAAAATAGACAATTGTATACTTCATTTATCCAGACTCCTATAAAACCAAGAGGTTATGCTGCCTTTAATACATAATACGTTCCTATAAAAACGGAACTATTAAGAATTATATAAATCATTGGTACTCTTTTCTTTGTTGGACTTTGGCCCGAGATGATTAAATATGATTTATATACCTTTTTTTGTAAATGATTAATTAATAAAATCATTAAAAAAAGGAGAAAAACCTCTTGGTATATTATATTTTACTATAATAGTGTATATAATTAATTAAAAGTTAATGATTATAGTAATTAAAAATAGGGTTAAATTTCTAATTTAATTAGATCGAAAGGGTAATTTTCAAGTTTTTGTTATTTCAATTAATACAATAAGAATAAAAATTAAATAAATAATTAAGAATATTATTATATTATTAGTAAAAGGAAAAAGGAAAAATTGAATTTTTTCAAAATTGAAGTTTATAATAAAATTGATTTTAGGGTTTGGTATAATTAAGGTAAATAAACAAATAAAGTATATTTTATTGATAAATAAGTAATAATTAGAAGTTGATAGTCTGGATATGTAAATAAATAAAATTATTATTCCTCCTACTATTAATAGGCAAAAAATAAATCTGATTCAAGTAAATTTAGTAATTAAATAAATATATAAGGCTATAAATATTCTAATAGAAATAATTAGTATAATTATTATTATAGGATGGTTACTGGTTCTAAAAATAATTCTTAATAATATAATGATTTTAGATATAATCAAAAAATAGTATATATAAATATTTAAATTTTGGAGATTTAAGAAAATTAAAAATAGTTTTTTTTGAATAAAAATATAGATTTTGTAAATCTAAGTTGATAAAAATCTTTTAGTAGGTGTATATAATTATAAATATAATAATTAATCATTTACAAAAAAAGAAGTGTCACGTCTCCTATTGAACTTAAAATTTTCTCTATAAGCCTTCGTATCTCTCCGTAAAAAGAGTTAATCTTTTATCGAAGATAAAATAAAATAGACAATTGTATACTTCATTTATCCAGACTCCTATAAAACCAAGAGGTTATGCTGCCTTTAATACATAATACGTTCCTATAAAAACGGAACTATTAAGAATTATATAAATCATTGGTACTCTTTTCTTTGTTGGACTTTGGCCCGAGATGATTAAATATGATTTATATACCTTTTTTTGTAAATGATTAATTAATAAAATCATTAAAAAAAGGAGAAAAACCTCTTGGTATATTATATTTTACTATAATAGTTATATTTAATTATAGTATAAAATAAAATTTTGAGGTAATTTTAATTTTTTATATAGTTAATTAAAGTTATTATACGAAGGCTTATAGAGAAAATTAGTTTTAAATTTAATAAAAATTAGATTAAATTTTAATGATTAACTAAATTTGTGCCAGCAGTTGCGGTTATACAAATAATTTGATTAAGAAATTTATTTTTTAGATATAATTAATTATTTTATAGAGAAAATTTTAAGAGGTTAAATTTTAAAAATTTATTTTAAGAAGAAAAGATTCTATTAAGATTTATATTTAAACTAGGATTAGATACCCTATTATTAAAATTTTATTTATTAGTATTAATTGTTGAACAATTTAAATTTAAAGAATTTGGCGGTATTTTAATCTATTTAGAGAAATTTGCTCTGTAAAGGATAAAACGCCTTGTATTTTACTAAATTTTGTAAAAATCAGTCTGTATACCGCTATTTTATTTTTTATTTAGTGATAATAAATATTAGTATGGTTAATATCTAAAATTAGGTCAAGGTGCAATAAATATTTTAGATTGAAGTGAATTATAATTAATTTTTATTTAACAAGAGAAAAGATTTAAATATTTTTATTAAGATGGATTTAAAAGTAAATTTTTTTTAGAATGAAAATTTGAAATTAGCTCTAAAATATGTACATATCGCCCGTCACTTTCATTTAATATTGAAATAAGTCGTAACAAAGTAAAAATATTGGAAAATGTTTTTATAAAAATGTAATCATATAATTTAATGATGAATTATTTACATTAATTTAAAACTTTTTTAGTCATTTTTATTATTGTTAATAGTTATCATAAAGTTGAGTTATAAATAAATTATTATTAAGTTATTTATTAATGTAAAGAGGTTTAAAATGTTTGTAGGTAGAACTGTAAAGGAATAATATAATAATAGAAAAAGAAATTTTGTACCTTTTGTATTAGGGGTAGTTAAAAATAACTTTATGATATAAATATCCCGAATTTAATAGAGCTTAATTTATATGTAAAGTTATATGTAGAAAAATATAAAGTTATTTATATAAATAAAGTAATGAAAGGTTATTCAATATTTTATATCTGGTTATAAAAATAATATTTTAGATTATTAACTTATGATTATTATATAATTATATTTTTTTATAAGTAGAGTATAGATTAAGGATAAGCTTAATTTATAATTATAAAAAAATAATTTAATAAAGATTTAGACTTAGTATTAGTTAATATTTTTTATAAAATATTTTATTTAAAGAAAGAATTTTTAATTTTTTTAATTAATTAAAAAAATTTTATTAAAATTAAATTATGATTATATTAGTATAATATGATTTTTTTTTATTAAGAATTCAGTAAATATTTATATTAAAGAGTTTATCAAAAACATTTTTTTTAGGGTTTTAAATAAATATATATTCTGCTCACTGATAGTTTGTTAAATTGCTGTTGTTGCACTAAGGTATTGAAATAAGGCTTTAATTGGGTGCTAAGAGAATGGATGAATAATATAATTCTGTTTTATAAAAAAAAATAAAATTTTATTTTTAAATGAAAAAGTTTAAATAAAAAAATGGGACAAGAAGACCCTATGAATTTTAATTTAAGTTTAGTTTTTTTGAAGTTACTAAACTTAAATTTAATTGGGGTGATTAATAAATATTTAAAAACTTTATATTTGATCCATTATGAGAATTTATTTTAAGTGATTAAAGGAAAAAAATACTCTAGGGATAACAGCGTTATTATTTTGGAAAGTTCATATTGATAAAATAGTTTACGACCTCGATGTTGAATTAATGGACCTAATTTATGGAGTAGTAAAAAAAGGAAGATTGCTCATCTTTTAAATCATTACATGATTTGAGTTCAGACCGATGAGAATCAGGTTGGTTTCTATCTATTAAAATAATTTTATTGATTTATAGTACGAAAGGAATTAATTTTATTAATTATTGAATTTAGCTAATTTGGCAGAATTATAAATGCATTAAATTTAGAATTTAAATATGAAAAGTTTCATTTAGTAAATAAATTAATAATTAACTTTAATTGTATGGCATTTTAAAATTTGAATTTAGAGGAGTTAAAATCTAATTAACAAAGTTATATTAAAAAAGAAGTGTCACGTCTCCTATTGAACTTAAAATTTTCTCTATAAGCCTTCGTATCTCTCCGTAAAAAGAGTTAATCTTTTATCGAAGATAAAATAAAATAGACAATTGTATACTTCATTTATCCAGACTCCTATAAAACCAAGAGGTTATGCTGCCTTTAATACATAATACGTTCCTATAAAAACGGAACTATTAAGAATTATATAAATCATTGGTACTCTTTTCTTTGTTGGACTTTGGCCCGAGATGATTAAATATGATTTATATACCTTTTTTTGTAAATGATTAATTAATAAAATCATTAAAAAAAGGAGAAAAACCTCTTGGTATATTATATTTTACTATAATAGTGTATATAATAAAGGTTACTTAATTCAATTAAGTGCTCCTTGGTGTCATTCAATGAAAAGGCCTATTAAAATAATTATTATAATAATTATAATAATTAAATAAGTGTTATAATTAATGAATAAATATGAAGGAATAGGCAGGATTATGATAATTTCAATATCAAATATTAAAAAAATAAGACTTAGTTTAAAAAATCGTAAAGAAAAAGCTCTTCGAGCTTTATATAGAGGATTAAATCCACATTCAAAAACTATATTTTTTTCCTTTAATCAAATAATTTTTTTTGAAAATGAAGTAATTATTAAGAAAAGTATTAAAATAATTAAAAAAATAATTAATAAAATAAAAAAATACTTATTTTTAAGTAATTTAGAAATGACATTTCTAGGTTATGGAGATTTAACTAATTTTTTTTAATAAATTTGATGGAGCTAAAAATTTTTAAAAGTTAAGATTTAATATTATAATTAAATTTTACTTTGAAGGTAAATAGTTTTTATTAACTTAAAATCTTTTAGTAGGTGTATATAATTATAAATATAATAATTAATCATTTACAAAAAAAGAAGTGTCACGTCTCCTATTGAACTTAAAATTTTCTCTATAAGCCTTCGTATCTCTCCGTAAAAAGAGTTAATCTTTTATCGAAGATAAAATAAAATAGACAATTGTATACTTCATTTATCCAGACTCCTATAAAACCAAGAGGTTATGCTGCCTTTAATACATAATACGTTCCTATAAAAACGGAACTATTAAGAATTATATAAATCATTGGTACTCTTTTCTTTGTTGGACTTTGGCCCGAGATGATTAAATATGATTTATATACCTTTTTTTGTAAATGATTAATTAATAAAATCATTAAAAAAAGGAGAAAAACCTCTTGGTATATTATATTTTACTATAATAGTGTATATAATAAGGGTTAATAATTAATTGATTAGAATTTAAATTTATAAAAGTTATTTTTAGCAAAAGCATAGTAACAATGAAAATGTTATATAATAATTTTTTTATATTATAAAAATTTTATTTTTTTAATAAGCTATAATAATATAAAAAATAATGATTAAAGAAAATTGTAAAATAAAATAATCTTCTTAATTGAGATAGGTAAATGAATGGGTAAGAAATTGAGCGTCTACCTAAGTAAGTTAAAAAAATAAAATTTCTTATTCAATAAAATAAGTATATTTTATTTAAAGGGTTTATAAAATTAGGTAAGTAATTAATAGTAATTGTTGGTAATAATAAGAATAATAAAATAGATATAAATAAGCATAATACTCCACCAAGTTTATTAGGAATTGAACGAAGGATGGCGTAAGCAAATAAAAAATATCATTCCGGTTGGATATGAATTGGAGTAATTAGAGGATTAGCAGGCAAAAAATTGTCTGGATCTATAAATGTATAAGGTTTAATTAAACAGACAAATATAAATAAAATTCTTAATAGTATGATTCAAAATAAATCTTTTCAAAAAAAAAAATGGTATAAAGGGTATTTTATCTAAATTAGAGTTGGAGCCAATTGGATTGGAAGAGCCTTTTATATGTAGTCTGGATAAATGAAGTATAATTAATAAAATTATAATTAAGGGGAGAATAAAGTGAAGTCTAAAAAATCGTATTAAAGTAGAGTTATTGATAGAGAATCCTCCTCAAATTCATAAAGTTATTGATTTCCCTATATAGGGAATAGCGGATAAAAGATTAGTAATAACTGTTGCACCCCAAAAAGATATTTGTCCTCATGGTAAAATATAACCTATAAAAGCAATTATTATACTTAGGAATAGGATGATAATACCAGATAATCAAGTATAATAAATTTTGTAAGAACTGTAATATAAGTTTCGTCTAATATGAAGATAAATTAATATAAAAAAAAATGAGGCTCCATTAGCATGGATTAATCGTGTTAGTCAACCTAATTGTACATTTCGTATAATATGGGAAATGCTAAGAAAAGCTTCTATTCTAGTTCTTCTGTAATGTATAGATAAGAATAAACCAGTTAAAATTTGAACAATTAAAAATAAACCTAGTAATGATCCATAGTTTCATAAATAAGAGATATTGGATGGTATGGGTATATTATTAAAAATATTAGTGTTTTTTTTTAAAAAGAATATTTTTATTGAGTAATTTTTCATTTATTATTTATTAGGATATAGAAATATTTAAATTTTGGAGATTAAGAAAATTAAAAATAGTTTTTTTTGAATAAAAATATAGATTTTGTAAATCTAAGTTGATAAAAATCTTTTTTAGTGGGTGTATATAATTATAAATATAATAATTAATCATTAACAAAAAAAGAAGTGTCACGTCTCCTATTGAACTTAAAATTTTCTCTATAAGCCTTCGTATCTCTCCGTAAAAAGAGTTAATCTTTTATCGAAGATAAAATAAATAGACAATTGTATACTTCATTTATCCAGACTCCTATAAAACCAAGAGGTTATGCTGCCTTTAATACATAATACGTTCCTATAAAAACGGAACTATTAAGAATTATATAAATCATTGGTACTCTTTTCTTTGTTGGACTTTGGCCCGAGATGATTAAATATGATTTATATACCTTTTTTTGTAAATGATTAATTAATAAAATCATTAAAAAAAGGAGAAAAACCTCTTGGTATATTATATTTTACTATAATAGTGTATATAATAAAGGTTTAAAGAATGTAATATATTTGAAGTGGCAGATAAATGTTAAGAATTTAAGCTTCTTAGATGTAAAAATAGTTTACCTTTAAAATATTTCATTTTTAATTTTAATAGTTTCAGTTTTATTGGGTGTAGCTTTTATTACTTTATTAGAACGAAAATTTTTAGGTTATTTACATTTACGTAAAGGACCAAGAAAGGCAGGGTTTAAAGGTTTATTCCAGCCTTTCTCTGATGCTATTAAACTTTTTACTAAAGAGAATCATTATCTTTTTTTAATAAATTTATTTTTATATTTATATTTTCCTTTATTATCAATAGTATTAATATTAATATATTGACGGTTGTATAATTGGGGACAATTCTTCATATCAGTATTAGGGTTAATTTTTATTATTTTAATTTCGAGAATTAATGTTTATGTAGTTTTAGGTTCAGGTTGGGTAAGAAATTCAAAATATGCTTTATTGGGGTCTTATCGAGGAGTGGGCTCAAACTATTTCTTATGAGGTAAGAATAAGATTTATTTTATGTTTAGTAATAATAGTATATTCAAGTTATGATTTAAAGGAATATAGTGGATTAGGAAGGAAAATGGTAATAATTTGGGTGATAAGAAGATTGGGCATAATAATATGATTTATTACTGTAATTGCTGAACTTAATCGAAGGCCTTTTGATTTTTCAGAAGGGGAATCTGAATTAGTTTCGGGATTTAATGTGGAGTATGGAGCAGGATTATTTGCTTTATTATTTATATCAGAGTATGTAATATTTATTTTATTTGTTATTTGACAAGAATTTTGTATAATGGAAGAAGAATATTATTTATATTATTCTTTATTTTTATTGTAATTTGAATTCGTGGAACTTATCCGCGGTTCCGTTATGATAATTTAATGTTATTGGCTTGAAAAATTATTTTACCTTAAGATTAAGATTATTTATATTATTTTTAAATAGAGTTTATATTTTATTTTAAATACGAAGGCTTATAGAGAAAATTTAGATTTAATTAGTTTAGTTAAAGATTATAAATTGGAGGTTTATAGGAATAAGTTTTATATTAAGTAATTTTAATATTTAATATTATAGGTTATATATTATTTTTATTATCAATAGTGTTTTTATTTATAGGTGGTTTAATAATACTTTATGGTAAAAGATTTATTTTAGAAATTAATGTTGTTCAAATATTAATTGAAGATATTAAATTTTATTTTTTTTTAGATTGGATATCAAGTCATTTTATTTTTATTATTTTTTTTATTTCTTCTATAGTAATAATTTACAGAAAAAGATATATAGAAGAGGATACGAGACAGCTAGTTTTTATTAATTTGACAATAATATTTATTTTTTCTATATTTCTTATAGTATTATCAATAAACGTTTTTATAATTTTTTTAGGTTGAGACGGGTTAGGTTTAGTATCTTATTGTTTAGTGATTTATTATAAAAATGAGTATTCAGATTATTCAGGTATAGTAACTGTGATAACGAATCGTTTAGGGGATGTAATAATAGTTGTATCAGTTGTTTTTTTTTTAAGTTTAATAGTAGAGGATTATTATATTTTTGATTTAGGAAAAAATAAGTTAGTTATTCCATTATTGTTATTAATTATTGGAGCAATAACAAAAAGAGCTCAGATGCCTTTTTCAGTGTGGTTACCTTTGGCAATAGCTGCTCCTACCCCTATTTCTTCTTTAGTTCATTCTTCTACTTTGGTAACTGCAGGTATTTATTTAATAACTCGGTTGAGAGATTTTTTTTTTTTTAAAAGGGGGGTTTCAATAGTTATATTTAACATTTCTGTGTTAACTATATTTATGGCAGGGTTATTTGCTTTGGTAGAAATAGATTTAAAAAAAGTAGTAGCTTACTCAACTTTAAGACAGTTGGGTTTAATAATAATAATTTTATTTTTAGGTTTTAAAAATTTAGCTTTTTTTCATTTAGTGTCTCATGCTTTATTTAAAGCAATATTATTTATATGTGTTGGAGTTATAATTCATTTTTCTAAAGGTAACCAGGACATTCGTAATTTTAGATTAGTTAGTTATTATAATAATTATATTATTATAATAATTATTTTATCTAGTTTATCATTGAGGGGGTTTCCTTTTTTAAGAGGGTTTTATTCGAAGGATTTATTGTTAGAGTGTTTATATAGATTAAATGTTAATAATTTAATGTTTATTATAGTTTTATTATCAATTTTTTTAACTATAGCTTATTCATTTCGATTAATTTACTATATTTCTTTAAAAAGAGGAGGAGGGGAAAAAATTTTAAGTTTGGTAATAAAAGAAAAAAATATAGTTTATCCAATTTTTTTTATAGGTTTAGTAGTTATTTTTTATGGGGGAGGTATAATATGGTTAATTAATCCTTATCCTGTTTATTTGATTTTAAATATAGAAAATAAATTAATTAATTTATTATTAATTTTTAGAGCTTTTTTGGTGTTTAATTTTTATTATATTAAAAAAATTATTAGTAAATTTAATTTGAATAATTATATTAATTATTTATGGGGTATAATATGATTTATTCCTTATTTAGAGGGAAGATTATTTAATAGCATATATTTAAGTTTGAATAATTATTTAAAATGAAGAGAGCAGGGATGATTAGAGTTTTATAGTTGAAATTTAGGGAATAGTTATATTAATAATTTAAGGGTTAGAATGTTTTGATTAATAATATTATCTTTAAAGAGTATTATTTTTATATTTTTAGTATTTAATATTATTGTATTATTTTTATAATTATATTTTTTTTAAAGGTGGATTATTTAACTATTAAAGTATTATATTTTGAAAATATAAAATAAGATTAGATTCTTAATAATCTTAAAATCTTAAGAATAGGATAAGTATTCAATTTTAAATTTGCAGTTTAATAAATTAAGATTAAATTTTACTTTGAAGGTAAATAGTTTTTATTAACTTAAAATCTTTTAGTAGGTGTATATAATTATAAATATAATAATTAATCATTTACAAAAAAAGAAGTGTCACGTCTCCTATTGAACTTAAAATTTTCTCTATAAGCCTTCGTATCTCTCCGTAAAAAGAGTTAATCTTTTATCGAAGATAAAATAAAATAGACAATTGTATACTTCATTTATCCAGACTCCTATAAAACCAAGAGGTTATGCTGCCTTTAATACATAATACGTTCCTATAAAAACGGAACTATTAAGAATTATATAAATCATTGGTACTCTTTTCTTTGTTGGACTTTGGCCCGAGATGATTAAATATGATTTATATACCTTTTTTTGTAAATGATTAATTAATAAAATCATTAAAAAAAGGAGAAAAACCTCTTGGTATATTATATTTTACTATAATAGTGTATATAATAAAGGTTAATAATTAATTGATTAGTATTTAAATTTATAAAAGTTATTTTGCTAATAAATATTGTTTATTAAAACCTAATCAAATATAAATGTTTATATTTAAATAATTTATAATCATAAAAAAAATAATATAAATAAAAATATAGATTTTGTAAATCTAAGTTGATAAAAATCTTTTTTAGTAGGTGTATATAATTATAAATATAATAATTAATCATTTACAAAAAAAGAAGTGTCACGTCTCCTATTGAACTTAAAATTTTCTCTATAAGCCTTCGTATCTCTCCGTAAAAAGAGTTAATCTTTTATCGAAGATAAAATAAAATAGACAATTGTATACTTCATTTATCCAGACTCCTATAAAACCAAGAGGTTATGCTGCCTTTAATACATAATACGTTCCTATAAAAACGGAACTATTAAGAATTATATAAATCATTGGTACTCTTTTCTTTGTTGGACTTTGGCCCGAGATGATTAAATATGATTTATATACCTTTTTTTGTAAATGATTAATTAATAAAATCATTAAAAAAAGGAGAAAAACCTCTTGGTATATTATATTTTACTATAATAGTGTATATAATTAATTAAAAGTTAATGATTATAGTAATTAAAAATAGGGTTAAATTTAAATTTATTAATTCTAAATTTAAATAGTTATTAAATTTATGATTAATAATAGTTTTATTTATAATTATATTTCATATAATACGAGTATAGATTCATCTATTAATTAGTCTAAAAAAAATAATTAGTATGATTATTAATTTAGAGTTAAATGATTGGAAAATAATAATAATTTTTGGTATAAAACCTAAAAAAGGCGGCAAACCTATTATAGATAGAAACATAATAATTAAAGGTGTATAATTAATTATATTAATTTTAAATTGGGAAATTGATGAAATATTAAAATTTTTTATTATAGTTGTGATACTTAAAATGATTCAGGAATACAGTGTAAGATAAATAATTCATGAATTATTATTATTAAAAATTGGAATTATTATTCAACATAAATGGTTTAATGATGATAAAATTATAATTTTACGGAGAGATAGTATATCAAATAGTAGAATGGAAGAAAAAATTAAGGTTGTAATTCAAATTATTATTATTATGTAATTTATAAAAATAAGACTTAAGATGTTTATAGGAATAAGTTTTTGTAAGGTATTAAGTAAAAATAAAAGGTTTCAATTTAGTCCTTCTCTAATTTGAATAATTCAAGAGTGAAATGGTCATAAACCTAATTTTATTCTTATAGAAATTATAAGTATATAATTTAATATTTCGTAAGAGAAGTATAATTTTCTTATTAGTGATATAGATAGAAATAATCTTCTTGCTAAAGATTGGATAATAAAATATTTTATTATTCTGTTGGATGATAAAATGTTGTAGGAGTAAATTATTGAAGAAAAAGATAATATATTAATTTCTATGGTAATTCATAGAGTAAATAAATTTATTCTACAGGATAAATTAATTATAATTCTTATAATTAAAAATAAGAGAATTATAATTTTTCATCAATTAGTAAATAGTATTAAGGAATTTATTCATTTCTCTTATTTAAAGTTTTAATCTATTTAATTGGAAATTAAAAGTACTGTATATACTAATAAGAAAATAGGGTCATCAATATATAAAAATAAATAATAATAGTCATACAACATCTACAAAGTGTCAGTATCATGCTGCGAGTTCGAAATGTAAGTGGTGTGTTTTTCTAAAGTTATTTAAAGTTATTCGATAAAAACAAAATCTTAAGAAAAGAGTACCAATGATTACATGGGTGCCATGAAATCCTGTTGTTAAAAAAAATGTAGAGCCATAAATATTATCATTGATTGAGTATGAAGCTGTATAATATTCTAAAGTTTGAAGTATAGTAAAATATAATCCGAGGATGATAGTTAATAGAAGGTTGATATATCTAATGTTGAATTTATTTTTAATAATACAAAAGTGACTTCATGTAACAGTTACTCCTGAACTAAGGAGGATAATTGTATTTAGTAAAGGAATTTGGTAAGGATTAAAAATATTAATTTTTTTGGGGGGCCATAATTGACCAATTTGGGGATCTGGGGATAATCTTGAATGAAAGAATCTTCAGAAAAAAGCTAAAAAAAAAAAAATCTCTCTGGTAATAAATAAAATTATTCCAAGTTTTAATCCTTTTTTAATAATCATTGTGTGATGACCTGTAAAAGTAGCTTCACGGATGACATCTCGTCATCATAATATTCTAGATAGTGTTCTAATAATTAATCTAGTGATTAATATATAAAAATTATGGGTTTTGATTATGTAAAGAAAAGAGAATATAAATAAAAATATATTTAAAGAGTTGATTAAAGGTCAGGGGCTGTTATCGATAATATGATAGGGATGAAAGGACATATTATGTATTGTTATAATTAATTAATTTCATTTAAATAAAGGTTTGATAATAAGGTAAAGACATATCTTTGAATAATAGCTACAGCTATTTCTAAAAAAATCAATATTAATAAAATAGGTGTTAGTAAAATTATAATTGAAGGATTAGATGAGGGGATATTAGATAATAAAGTTAAAAGTAAATGTCCTGAAATTATATTAGCAGATAGTCGAATAGATAAAGTCAAAGGTCGGATTATATTTCTAATAGATTCGATAAAAACTATAAAGTAGGATAAAATTATAGGAGTACCAATAGGGATTAAATGAGCTAATATTGATTCTGTTAAGTTTAATCATCCATAAAGTATTAAAGAGATTCAAAATGGTAAAGCTAAATTTATAGAGAAAATTAAATGTCTAGAAGCTGTAAAAATATAAGGAAAAAGTCCAAAAAAATTATTACTTAAGATAAAATAAAATATTCTAATTAGTATAATGATTGTATAAAAATTATTTTTATTGAGATTATTATTAATATTAATAATTATAAATTTTGAAATTATAATAAAACTTATTTGAAATCGAGCAGGTAGTTTATAAAATCTTATAGGTGTAATTAGTAATAGAATGCATATTCTTATTCAGTTTAATTTAAATAAATTAGTTGAAGGATCAAAGTTTATAAATAGGTTATTTATCATTTAATGAGAAAGAAAGTTTTATTATAATTTAAAGGTATTTTTATTGATATAGTAAAATTATAATTATAGTATATAATAGTAATAAAAAGTAAAAATATTATTAATAATAGTATAGAAGTAATTATTCAGTTTATAGGGTGTATTTGAGGCATTTCATTAAAACTATAATAAATAGTATTTATGGTTTAAAAGACCATAGCTTTTAAGTAATTAAGCTATTTAATGAATTAAATTTTTTTCTTCATAAAAAAAAATTTTTAATTGAAGTTAATTCAAGGGTAATTGGTATAAACCTGTGGTTGGATCCACAGATTTCTGAGCATTGGCCAAATAATAATTTTGGATAAGGGGAGAATAAAGTGAGCTGATTAAGACGTCCAGGGACTGCATCAATTTTTAATCCTAGTGATGGAATAGTTCATGCATGGATTACATCAAATGATGAGATTAATAAACGACAATATAAATTGATAGGTAAAATTAGACGATTGTCTACTTCGAGGAGACGGAAATTATTAGTAAAATTAGAGTTTAAAGGGATTATAAAACTTTCAAATTGGATATTTAATTCTGAGAAATTGTAAGATCAATATCATTGATGGCCTGTAATTTTGATTGTTAGGTTATTATTAAATCTTTCTTCAAGAAGGTATAAAAGACGAATTCTTGGGAGGGCAATAATAGCGAGAAGTAGTATAGGTAATATTGTTCAGATAATTTCTAAGTCTTGTCCTTCGATAAGAGTATTACAAAAAAATTTATTTATTATTATATTACTTATTAAATAAGAAATTAAGGTTATGATTAATAATAGGATAAGTATAGTATGATTATGAAAAAAGACTATTTGTTCTATTAATGGGGAATTTGCATCAGGAAAGTATATTATTCTTCAAAAAGGCATATTTATTTAATTAGGATTAGGGTTTGAGTAAAAGTATGATTAATAGGAGGTGTTTTTAAAAGTCAGTCTATAGAAGAATTAATATAATGAGAATTAATTAAATTATTTTTTTTTAAGTTTCTATTATTAATAGATAGTCAGAGGAGAATAAAACTTCTTAAAGTGATTGTTGATCCAGTTGATGATAAAAAATTTCACAAATAGAAGGAGTCTGGATAGTCTGAATATCGACGGGGTATTCCTCTTAAACCAAGAAAATGTTGAGGGAAGAAGGTTATGTTTACTCCTAAGAATATAATAAAAAAATGTCATTTTGATAAATTTTGGTTAAAGTTAATATTAAAAAGTAAAGGAAATCAGTGGGTTGTACCAGCAATAATAGCAAAAACTGCTCCTATAGAAAGAACATAGTGAAAATGGGCAACAACATAATAAGTATCATGAAGAATAATATCTAGTGAGGAGTTAGCTAAAATAACTCCAGTTAATCCTCCTAGAGTGAATAAAAAAATAAACCCTATAGATCATAGCATAGGGGTATCATATTTAATAATAGTTCCATAAAGGGTTGCTAATCAGGAAAAAATTTTAATTCCTGTGGGGATAGCGATGATTATTGTAGCTGCTGTAAAATAAGCACGAGTGTCAATATCTATACCAGTAGTAAATATATGATGAGCCCATACAATAAACCCTAGAAGACCAATAGCTAATATAGCATAAATTATTCCTAAATTTCCAAAAGGTTCAATTTTTCCTGTATGAAAAGTAATGATATGAGAGATTAGTCCAAATCCGGGTAAAATGAGAATATAAACTTCAGGATGTCCAAAAAATCAGAATAGATGCTGAAAAAGAATAGGATCCCCTCCCCCTCTGGGGTTAAAAAATCTGGTATTAAAATTACGGTCAGTAAGTAGTATAGTAATAGCTCCTGCTAATACCGGTAATCTTAAAAGTAGTAAAATAGCGGTAATAAGAACAGATCATACAAATAAGGGAATTCGTTCAAAGATTATAGTTTTTCTTCGTATGTTAAGGATAGTTGAGATAAAATTGATAGCTCCTAAAATTCTTGAGGCTCCTGCTATATGAAGTCTAAAAATTATTAAATCTATAGAGATTCCTCTGTGAGAGGTAAGATCTGCAAGAGGTGGATAAATAGTTCATCCAGTACCTACTCCTCTTTCTAAAAATATTGAGGTTAATAAGAGTGTTAAGGAGGGAGGAAGAAGTCAAAATCTTATATTATTTATTCGAGGGAATGCTATATCTGGGGATGAAATTATTAAGGGAATTAATCAATTTCCAAATCCTCCTATTATTGCGGGTATAACTATAAAAAAAATTATAATAAAAGCATGGGCTGTGATAATTGAGTTATAAATAGAATCTTCATTAATTAGGGATCCAGGTTGATTTAGTTCCAAACGGATCAATACTCTAAGAGAAGTTCCTAGTCTACCTCTTCATAAAGCAAATAAAAAATAAAGGGTGCCGATATCTTTATGGTTAGTAGAATATATTCATCGTGAAATCGTTAGTAAAAGATTAAATTTTAATCATTGATAAATTTACAATTTATTACCTTGAATCGGTCATTTTACTTCTAATTAAAAAAAAAGAAGTGTCACGTCTCCTATTGAACTTAAAATTTTCTCTATAAGCCTTCGTATCTCTCCGTAAAAAGAGTTAATCTTTTATCGAAGATAAAATAAAATAGACAATTGTATACTTCATTTATCCAGACTCCTATAAAACCAAGAGGTTATGCTGCCTTTAATACATAATACGTTCCTATAAAAACGGAACTATTAAGAATTATATAAATCATTGGTACTCTTTTCTTTGTTGGACTTTGGCCCGAGATGATTAAATATGATTTATATACCTTTTTTTGTAAATGATTAATTAATAAAATCATTAAAAAAAGGAGAAAAACCTCTTGGTATATTATATTTTACTATAATAGTGTATATAATAAGGGTTTTATCATTATAGTTAAAAACTATAATGATTATTACATTTTTTTTAAATTAGAAGTTTAAAATTTTTAATAGTTTAATATTATTTATTTTTATTAATATTTGTATAAAGGATTTAAATGAATCATGAATAGGGTATGAACCTAGAAACTTAAAGTTTAGTTTACTTTATAAATATTATATTTTTTAATAAAGGAGAAAGTCTCTAGATTTAAGTCGAAATTAAATGTATTTTTAATATTAACTTCATTATTAAAAAAAAAAGAAGTGTCACGTCTCCTATTGAACTTAAAATTTTCTCTATAAGCCTTCGTATCTCTCCGTAAAAAGAGTTAATCTTTTATCGAAGATAAAATAAAATAGACAATTGTATACTTCATTTATCCAGACTCCTATAAAACCAAGAGGTTATGCTGCCTTTAATACATAATACGTTCCTATAAAAACGGAACTATTAAGAATTATATAAATCATTGGTACTCTTTTCTTTGTTGGACTTTGGCCCGAGATGATTAAATATGATTTATATACCTTTTTTTGTAAATGATTAATTAATAAAATCATTAAAAAAAGGAGAAAAACCTCTTGGTATATTATATTTTACTATAATAGTGTATATAATAAGGGTTAATAATTAATTGATTAGAATTTAAATTTATGATTAATAATAGTTTTATTTATAATTATATTTCATATAATACGAGTATAGATTCATCTATTAATTAGTCTAAAAAAATAATTAGTATGATTATTAATTTAGAGTTTAATGATTGGAAAATAATAATAATTTTTTATATAGTTAATTCTTTATAATTTAAATAAAAATATAGTTTTGAAAAAACTAGTATAGAATGATATCGTAGATTCTTAAGGAAATATTAAGGTTATGTTGAGAGTTTTTATAGGTGATTAACTAATATAGTTTAAATAAAAATATAGATTTTGTAAATCTAAGTTGATAAAAATCTTTTAGTAGGTGTATATAATTATAAATATAATAATTAATCATTTACAAAAAAAGAAGTGTCACGTCTCCTATTGAACTTAAAATTTTCTCTATAAGCCTTCGTATCTCTCCGTAAAAAGAGTTAATCTTTTATCGAAGATAAAATAAAATAGACAATTGTATACTTCATTTATCCAGACTCCTATAAAACCAAGAGGTTATGCTGCCTTTAATACATAATACGTTCCTATAAAAACGGAACTATTAAGAATTATATAAATCATTGGTACTCTTTTCTTTGTTGGACTTTGGCCCGAGATGATTAAATATGATTTATATACCTTTTTTTGTAAATGATTAATTAATAAAATCATTAAAAAAAGGAGAAAAACCTCTTGGTATATTATATTTTACTATAATAGTGTATATAATAAAGGTTTAAAGAATGTAATATAATTTGAAGTGGCAGATAAATGTTAAGAATTTAAGCTTCTTAGATGTAATAATAGTTTACCTTTAAAATATTTTATTTTTAATTATTAATTAATGATTTTGGTTATAATAGTAATGTTAATTAGAAGGGTTTTATCTATATATTATTTTCGTTATCAATTTTTTTTTATATTATTAAGAATGGAGATGATTATATTAAGTATTTTTTTTATTTTATTTATTATTTTTTTGAGTCAAAGATGAGTTGAATTAATAATTTTTATAGTTTTTGTTGTGAGAGAGGCATGTTTAGGATTAGTTATTTTAATTTTGAAAGTAAATTATTTTATAAGGGATATTTTAATATATAAATCATTGAATGTATGTTAATAATTATTATATTAGGGGTAATGAGAATAATGTTAAGTATAATTTATTATAATTTTGTTAATTTATTAGTTATAATTATATTTATAATTATTATAGTAATTTTCCAATTTGGAGGGTTGGTAGAAATAGTATTTATAAGAGTTTATATATATTTAGATATTATATCAATAATAATAATTTTATTAACTTTATGATTGATTTTTTTAATAAATTTGACAGAGTTTAATAAAGATAGAAATGATAAAATAAAGAATATACTATTTTTTAGTTTATCTTTATTTCTATTATTATTTTTTTCTTCAAGTAATTATTTAATAATATATATTTATTTTGAAGTTTCTTTATTGCCTATTCTATTTATTATTTTTTTTTATGGTTTTCAAAAAGAGCGCTTAATTGCTAGTTTATATTTAATATTTTATACTTTATTTGTTTCTTTACCTTTATTGATAATTTTAATTTTTTTAATGAAGTTAAAAAGGTTAGATATAAATTATTTTAAATTAATAGGAGAATTAATAAATTTAGAGCATTTTAAGTTAATTATCTTGATATTGGCTTTTTTAGTAAAGTTGCCTATTTATATAGTTCATATGTGATTGCCAAAAGCTCATGTTGAAGCTCCTTTAGTAGGGTCAATAATTTTGGCTGGTGTGATGTTAAAAATAGGGGGATTTGGTTTATATCGAATTATAAGGATATTAAGATTTAAAAGTGGTATATTAGTGAGTTATTTTTTTATATCTTTGGGATTGGTGGGGGGTTGAATTATTAGAATAATTTGTTTAAAACAAGTTGATATAAAAATTTTAATTGCATATTCATCTATTAGGCATATAAGTTTTGTTTTGGGGGGTGTTATAACTTTTTCTTTGTATGGATCAATGGGGGGGCTAATAATAATAATTAGTCATGGTTTATGTTCAAGATTGATATTTTATTTTTCTAATTTATTTTATGAACGTGTAATAACTCGAAATTTATATTTTTATAGAGGAATAATGATAATTTTTCCTTCTTTATATTATTTATGATTTTTAGTATCAGTGTTTAATATAGGAGCTCCTCCTTCGATAAATTTTTTTAGAGAATTATTTTTAGTAATAAGGATTATTAAATGAAGAATTTTTTCATTAGTTTTAATTTTAATAATTATAATATTAGTTGCTTTTTATTCATTATATTTTTTTAGAAAAATTATACATGGGAAAATTTGGTTTGTTTATTCATTAATAATATTATATAAAAAAGAATTTTTTATTATTGTGATACATTTTTTTCCTTTAGTAATATTTATATTAAAGATAGAATTATTTATAAAATGAATTTATTTAGTTAGTTTAAATAAATAAAATTATAAAATGTGGATTTATAGAAATAATTCTTTTATACTAGATATTACAAAAAAAGAAGTGTCACGTCTCCTATTGAACTTAAAATTTTCTCTATAAGCCTTCGTATCTCTCCGTAAAAAGAGTTAATCTTTTATCGAAGATAAAATAAAATAGACAATTGTATACTTCATTTATCCAGACTCCTATAAAACCAAGAGGTTATGCTGCCTTTAATACATAATACGTTCCTATAAAAACGGA